>PVIU01010241.1:0-71398 GCA_004026605.1 Ondatra zibethicus
TCCCAGAGAATTTAGACAACAATACGGACACTAAGAGAGACTTACATAGATCTAATCTACGTGGGAAGTAGAAAGTATAAAAAGACAAGATCTCCTGAATAAATTGGGAGCATGGGGACCTTGGGGGAGGGTTGAAGGAGGGAGGGAAGTGGCAGGGAGGGGAGCAGAGAAAAATGTAGAGCTCAATAAATATCATGGGAAAAAAATAAAAAAATAAAGAGGGGGAGTAAGGAAAAAAAAAAGAACGGGTTTTCTGTAGCCCAGGCTGGCCTCCAGTTCACTATGTAGCTGAGGATGATCTTGAACTTCTGATTTTCCTGCCTTCATCTCCTAAGTGTTGGTATTACAAGTCTGTGCTACCACACATGGTTTATATAGAACTGGGGATCAAATGCATGACCTTATGCATGCTGAACAAACACTGTACATGTCAAACTATGTCCCCAACCTCTCTCTTCATATATACATAAACATACTCACACATATATGAGGCATGATATATGGGTCACAGACAGAAGGTTATGTCTGTGCTGCCAAAATTGAGACTTGGATAAAAGCCTCTATGGGGGAACACTGTGGCCATACAATTAATGATGGATATAAGAACAAGAGAATCAGCTAGCTGTCTTAGGTAACACTGACTCTACAGAGAGATAATGAAACACATTTAAAAATACAAAAACTAAGAGAGAAGGAGTTCCTAAATCGTTTATCAACTAGCAGATAAAGCTTAAATTCCAAAGGTAGGTCTTAACAGAAGAAAGTTTCAGTGTTGACAGCACTCCTGAGTGGTATAGGTCTATTATACTAAGCTCAGGGTACCGGTTGGGCAAACATGAATCTTTGGAGTACAGAGCAGTGGTAGAGTGCTTGCTAGGCATGTGTGAAGTTTTGTGTTCTACTCTTCCATCCCATTCCCACCTAGGACATGACCCATAAGATGGACACACAGATGGGTACATCTACGTGTTTCGACTCTCCAGAATTTTCTGTACTATCAAAAACACGCAGAGGTGACCCACCTTCTCCTAACTTGAGATAGCAACCATCACTTCCATGCAAGAGGTACTGAAGAAAGTTCTCTCCTGCCAGGCTATAGGGGCCCAACAGGGGTTCCCTGTAAGAGTCCACCCTCACCTCCTTTTCTGGCTGCCAGGCTGATAACTAGAGTCCAGCTGCACTGTGACTCTAACAGGGCCTTATCTGGGAGGAAAGAGACCACACCCCCGAAGAGCATCGAGACTTACGCAGCATGTAATGTGGCTGACTGCATATTCATGATGCTATATAAAGAAATCTAGAATTTAAGACTGGGGTTTCATTTTGTCATGGTTGTAGGGGATGGTACAAACTTGATGCTCAGGAAGCTTCTAGAAGCATGGAGAAAGTGATAGCCCATTCCAAGCAAGGCTGAAATACCTGGCTTTTGGAGAAAGGGATTAAAAGGTTCAAAAAAGTGGGCAGGGTAGAGTGGGTTTATCATTTGCAGCCAGAAGACAAATCAGAGGGTTGTAATCCACAGGAGGGCACAGAAGAAACATCATCCACCAGTTTACTAGGAATGTATGAGAGGGGCCCCAGTGAGATTAAGTTCAGTGACAACGTCCTCTTTTGGAAGCCTAAAATGGTATTAGAAGAGATGGTTCCAGAGCACAACTTGTTGACAAAAATGGAGACAATCGAACCATATGAGCTTGGAGTCTGGGACGTGTGGTGCGTGCTTACAGTCTCAGCCCTCGGGAAAGGAGGTTGGAGGTTGAGAGCTCAAGGTCAGCATGGACTATGTAAGAGTTCTGGTTCCAAGCAACCAACCAAACAGCTAAACAAATAAACAAACACCTAGGGAGTCACAGTTATAGCAGCCAGCAATATTAGAAAGGTATCCAAGGAAGCATGGCCTGAGGAGGTGTGGACATGGCTACAGAAGACATCACTACAGGCAAAGTAGACAGTACAGTGAGCAGAGCATCCGAAGAGAGCAAAGATGTTTATACACAGGAGGTTTGGAGCGGTTGCCCCCACCATCATAATCTCTTGCTTTGTTTCTGGACCTGAGTACTTAGGCCTTTGTGTTAATAGGAGAGAAAACCTCTACTAAAGAGAGCATGGAAGTCTCCAGAGGAAGGGGCTGAAATGGTTAGGATGATCTGTGGAGACCTCCCTAGTCTAGGGCTATTGAGTTTAGAATCAATAGGACACTTAGAGACCCAAAGCATCACTATGGTCCCCTTATTAGAGTGGGGTTATTTGAGTAATGGTTACTAATGAATGAAGTTCAGAGTCCAGTTTATAGTTGGCCACTGAGAATACGAGGTCACTTCATAGTCATGTCTCTGGTTTCTTGTTACATTTTTATTATTTATTATCTGTGCAGAGATTAGGGGGAGGGAATGGCATATATAAGCCATAGCACCCCAGTGGAAGTCAGAGGACAACTGTGGGAATTGGTCCTCTTTTCCCGCCCTATGGGACCAAACTCATATCATGAGGCTTGGAAGAAAATGACCTTACTTGCTAAGACGTCTCTCTGGCTCCTTCTCTGGTTTCCTAAAGTACAGGTTGTTTGAAATATTAGGAGGCTGGATTAATTCCCATACGAGGGCACTGACCTATGGAAATAAGATCTCGGGACACAGGAGTAGAAACCTGTGTGGTTTCCTAGGGGTCAGAAGGACAAATTAAGCCAGTCGGATCCCAAAGCAAGGCTATTGACAAATTCTATCAAATCGGAGTTCTAAACCCAGCCCCTGCTGGTGTGCTGTCTTTACCAGGACACATTAATATGAGTTCAGGCGCATAGTATGCAGACGCCAATTTGATCAATTTTTTTCTCTCCCGAAAGGTCACAACAAATCATGTTTATGTAGAATAAACAATATACACTCCGAGTTTCACCCCAGAGCTGTGTCAAGTCCCTTGCTCCTTGTCACAGTAGAGTCTGAAGAGCACGGGTCACCTGGACATTCCACAGAACATTTCATGGATTCATTACACCAGTGACGTCATGCTGTCCTAACACGTAAAGAAGTGGCCAGCACACTGCAGGTCTTGATAAGATGCGTTCCGGAGGGCGAGGTGAAAAGCCTTACAAAGATTCACAAGACTACCATATCAGTGAGGACACTGTGGTTAGGAGTCAAAGGCATGCTGGAATGTTCAGTCCAAAGCAAGGCGTAATGGGTCGGTGCTCCCATATTGGCCTACTGCTACCATTTTCTTCCCGGCACCATAAAGAGGGAGGCACTGTGCTAGTTAGGCCTCTGGGTTAGCGAGGCAGCACACACTCCATGTCTGGGGACATTTCTACTGCCCAAGTATTGGAAGACGAGCAGGATCTCCAGCTTGAATGTGGCCTGGAACAGGAAAGGCTCTTCAATAGGCCTTGGTTGCAGCACACTTTGGTGACAGAGGTGTCAGGGTGGAGACAAATGGCTGTAGTTTATGCCACTTGGGGAGATCTCCATTCAGGCCCTAGGGTTTGGGGACAAGGCTGTGCCGCCCATAAAGAGAACTGAATTCCTTTCAGAAAGCAGTTCCCATGTGCTATGGTGACCATCATCTCTGTGAGGACCATGGAACAACAGGTGAGCATATGTGCTCTGTGGCTTTCTTTGTTGCTTTGTAATAATATACCTGACAAAAGACATAAAGAATGACCACACTATTCCGGCTCCCAGTTTGAGGGTACAGTCTATGGCTGCGTGGAAGGCATGGTGACAGGAACTCGAGGCAGCTGGCTCCATGGTATCCATGGTCAGGAAGCAGAGATGAGTGATGACATCTAGCTCATTTTCACTGTTTTATTCAGTGTGGGACCCCAAGCCCGGAGAGGATGTGTGTGTTCATATTTAGGGTGTGTCTCAGTTAACTCAGTCTGGAAACCTCCGCAGGGGCAGCCCAGAAGTTTGTCTCTTAGATGAGTCTCAACTGACTGTCAAATTGACACCCGATATTGTCCCACCCTATATCTGGAATCGTCTATATGTCCTGTGCTCTGTTGGACCCATTGATCATAAAGTTAGGCAGGTCCAGCTGTGATGAAATGTTACATCTGTGACCTACCCTGAGTGGGACCTCAGTAAGCTGCATGAGCAAGTGGTCCCTGCTTCCAGAATCACCAATGATCCTCTGTGTCTCTATGGGTGCTTGGTATGCCTTGGTATGGCATTAGGAGAATGGGCTGCACCCAGGCTTGTTTTGTAGTAGAACTCTGTAAAGATGGACTCTGGCCCCCAGACTTGGATTCTAAAACCTCTACATGGTTTCATAGATTCAGAAAAATGCTAGGGTTTAAGAACCAAAGGATGAAATAGGAATGGTTCCATTTACTGTCATTCCCAATGACCCACTAGGAGACTGTGCTTCCCACCCCTGCAATGCCTGGCTCTGCAAGGGAAGAGGTCCTGGTCCTAGAGAAGAGGTGATGTTGCTAAAAACATACAGCAAGGCTAGGTGTGATGGCACACACTTTCATCCCAGCACCAGGAGGTAAGCAGGCAGATCTTTGTGAGTTCAAGGCCAGTCATGGCTACATAATGAAATCGAAAAAAAAAAAAAAGATTTACCCTTTTAGCTGGCTGCTTGGTGTGAAACATGTAGCTGTTTTGTTTTCCACAATAAGGAAATAAGGGGAATGGGGTTAGGGAGCTGGTTCAATGGGTAAAGCTCTTACCGAGCAAGTACTAGGAGAGTTCAGATCTTCAGAACCCATGCAAATGCCGGGTTGATGTGGCATCTTTCCTGTAATTCCAGAGCTTAGAGGGCAGAGACCAGGGAACCCTGGGCAAGCTGGCTAGCCAGACCAGCTGTCTGTGAGGTTCTGATTTCTTTTTTTTTAAAATAACTTATTTATTTTTAGTTTATGTGCTTTGGTGTGCATGTATGTCTGTGTGAGTGTATCAGATCTTGGAGTTACAGACAGTTGTGAGCTGCCATGTGGGTGCTGGGACTTGAACTCGAGTCCTCTAGGAGAACAGCCAGTTCTCTTAACCACTGAGCCATCTCTCCAGCCCCGAGGTTCTGATTTCTATTGAGAGATATTGCCTCGTTGCCTCAATGAATAAGATGGAGAATGAACCAAAAAGACTCCCAACAATAGCCTTAGGCCCTACATGTGTGTCACATATGTGCACGGCACATCCACACATATGTATGCACCTACACCTATGTGAACATACATACACATACGATGAGTGTGCACGTGTGCGCACACACGCACACGACTATGCACAAAAGAAAAAACGAAAATGTGTGTGGAGCTAAGATGGTCCTTCTGGGACCTCTGGGACTTGTGACTGAGCGGGAAGGGTGTGGTTACCAGGACAGAGGGTCATTCCACCTGACTGGCCAAGGTGTTAGTGAAAGTGAGAGGAATTCAGAATTGGTGGTGGCAAGGGAGATGATGGGCACCCACTGAAACCCCAAGGTCAGCTGCAGAGCAAGGGCCTGTCGCTTGTCTCCTTACTTCTCCCTCTTCTAAGTCTTCCCTTTAGGAAGCTTGGAGGGGTGCAACCCTGCAGTGTGTGGGTGGCTGAAGGAGTCTTAGAAGCCTCCTCCCTTCACTCAAGAACTGGCCACTCAGCTGTGAGGGGGCTAGGAAGTTGACAGCTTCCAGGTATAGCGTCTGCAGGTCACAGATAATTCTCTGGGAGAGGTTCAGGGACATGAGAAAGACATGGGTCCCAGTGTGGGACTTTTCCAGCAGTCCATTTTTGCTTGGGCAGTTTCTCATCTCCATTGACGGCTTCGGTCCCGTTTCCTCCCCCATTGCCTTTCCCTTGCTACCCACAACCACTTTCCCACAGGACTAGAAGCAAAGAGCTCGGTTATAATACGCTTGCTTTCTAGTGTAGATCTGAGGGAGTGTATTCTTCTCTCTGAGCCTCCTTCCCCATTATAAAACAGAAGGGATGATGCCGCTCTCCCGGGGTGTTGAGGTTAAATGAGATGCTGTGTTCAGATGGCCTTGACTTTTTTTTTTTTTTGCCACTCTATAAATGGAACTGATAGCTATGGCAGGCTTTCTGCAAACAGGCACCTGTGGGGATGCTGTGTGGACTCCTCTAACCGGTAGAGGCTCCCCTCTGGCCAGCTAAGGTGTTTCCAGAAGAACAAGGGGCTCCTGGGGATCCTTTCATATTTCCAGCTCTGGACTGACAGAGACTTAGATTTGAACCCTTTTTTTAAATATTTATTTATTTATTTATTTATTGTGTATACAGTGTGTGTGTATATGCAGGCATGTGTGTATATGTGTGTATATATATATACACACATATACACACATGCCTGCAGGCCAGAAGAGGGCACCAGATCTCATTACAGATGGTTGTGAGACACCATGTGGTTGCTGGTAATTGAACTCAGGACCTCTGGAAGAGCAGTTAGTGCTCTTAACCACTGAGCCATCTCTCCAGCCCCTGAACCCTTGTTTTGCCATTGACTGTCTAGATGCCTTGGGTTAGCTCCTGTCTCTCTGTGCCTTGGGGTTTTTATCTGTAAAATGAGGTGTTTTGTTTTGTTTTGTTTCTGGGATGATTTCAGGCAAATTGCTCACAGTGGTCCTTGAGACCCAGGGAGTTGGAGTTAATTTGCTTATTTAATGTATTCCTTGAGTAGTTACTTTGTATATGACTCTATGCTGTGAACTTGGGCCACAAAGACAGAACTCAAGTTCATTCATAAGTTAGAAACATTCCTTCATGATGGAGAACCTGAGGCTCCGGGTGGGGGGGGGAACATGAGGTGACTCGTCCAAGGTCACAGAATAATTCAAGCGTTGGAACTGAGACTTGAATCCAGTACCTACCTGCTTCTAAAAGCTTCTCGGGCACAGGGCAGGTTCTGGAGCTACCATCATCAGCCTGCAAGTGGTTGAGGACTTGGTAGAACCCTAAAATCTTGCTGCCTAATGACTTTGTATTTCCTTACATGGTCATGAAACAGAGGACCAGTGATTATGGCAACAACAAACAATTTTAGGTCACCTCAGATAAGCCAGGCTTTCAGTGTTCTGTTGGGTGGATATGGGAGGCCAAAGGTCATCACATGCTCTTTTGGGAGGTCAGTCTCTCCCTGCTGGACAGATTCTGAGAGTCAGAAGGGCTTTTTCATTTGTTTGTTTTTTGCTTTTTGAGAAGGTGTTCTCTGTAGCTTTGGAGCCTGTCCTGGAACGAACTCTGTAGACCAGGCTGGCCTCGAATTTACAGAGATCCACCTGTCTCTGCCTCCTGAGTGCTGGGATTAAAGGTGTGCGCCACCACTGCCCGGCAGAAGGCTCTTTTAGAGTCAGGTAAATCCAGGTTTCTTCATGACAGACCGCAGAGCTTTGAGGTCTGTTCAAGAGGCCTCACCGTCATCATCTCTGGAGTTCCCTCTCCCTTCTCATCTACACCACATGCCAGCCATTGTCCCACAAAGGCAGATCCTCTGCCAGGAGCTGTCAAGGAACTCTAGGAAAAGTCTTCATTTCAGAGACCACTGTTCTCATCTGGCCCCTCATCCTACTCTCTTGGGTACCTAACGAGAAATTTCGTAAACTTTCTAGAGTCCCTATTTTGTGCCGGGTTTTCAAGCTGGGTACCCTCTGTAATACCTTCCCCACTGCCTAAAGACGTAGGCCCTGTTGTCATATTCTTGGGGCAAGTGAGCAAACAGAGGTAGGGCAGAAGTGAGGAGGAAGAGCAGGGCCTGTGGGGCTGAACTCCTTGCCTGAGGTCTCCTCACCTCTGGCTTCCCTCTCTATGCAAGAATAGCAGGATGCACTGCCTCCCTAGGTTGCTGAGCTTGGAGATCCAAGGGGCCTGGCTTACAGCCAGCTAACCAGGTGTAGGAGCAGCAGTAAGTCCAGCTGCTGCAGCTGGTGGGGTCTGTGTTGGATTAGGAGCCTGGTGTTTGTATGGCACAGGGTGGAGAAAGTCCGAGAAGTCAGGAGCAGCTCTGACAGCTCCCTAGGGGCCTTTGGGATAACCAGCTCTCCCTGAGAAGCAGCAGAAGTCATGACAAGCATGTCACTGTGAGTTCTTAAGTCATTCCTAGGTGCCAGATCTCATTTAACCGGCGCAGGGGGGGGGGATTGCTGGAATTCCCAAGTGGGGGTCTGTTTGACTTCAAAGTTCATTTAGGTCTCCTCTGCCTCTCTCTGTTTCAGACTTTATCTCTCTGTGTCTCTGTTTCTCCCTCTGCCTTTTTCTCTGTGGCTCTCACCTCCCCCTCTGTTTTCATTTATCTATTTTTATAAAACAAACTTTTTTTTTTTACATAGGCCTGGTGGGCCTGATATTTGCTCTGTAGACTTGTCCAGCTTTGAGCTCACTGCAATCCTCTTGCATCAATCTCTTAGAGTCATCCCTTCTCTTGATGGAGATATGAATATCTACCTGTGAATGACTGATGGCTGAACACGGTGCCCTGGCACCAACAAGCCATGTCTTAACCAAGCTGCCTGACTCTGGCCAGTATCCCTGCCTTGTACCCCTGGCTCCTCAGTCCTGTTCCAAACTCTAGGTTCGGGGCTTGGAGTATTAGAATTTGAAGCTGCTATTGGTGTGACTGATCCTGCCTAACTGAAGCACCTAAGGAAGACGAGAAGGACTTTCTGAATTAGTTTAGAGAGAGCATGATTAAGAGAGTGAGTTTGATAGGATGCGTGAGAGCGAGTATGAGATTGAGTGTGAGTGATTGAGAGAGAATAAGGTGCAGGCTGGATTTTTATAGGCATCAGAGTATAACACAGAGGACCCTGATGTCTTAGAATATCCAGGAGAAAGCAAGTCAAAGCAGAGATATAGTCCAGTTCTGCTACGGGAAACGGTGGCCAAGATGGGCAGGATCCAACTATCTCCACACTGGTCGAAGTAACATTAAGACAAAGATGGGAGCTGAGAGTTATCAGGAGGCAAACCCTGAAACACACTGCCTTGTTTTAAGCATGGGGAAAATATGGTACAGTGAGCTTATGACAATCCTAGGCAAATGTCCAGAAATTCCTTGTCTAAGCAGGGATTATTGGGAGCCAAGATGGGTTGACTTAGGTCAAGGCATGACTGAATGCCAGACTTCTCTTGCAGGAAGGGTAGCCAGAGTGTGTTGTGAGAAAAGGACCACAGGTTCTGGGCTGTAAAAAGGACTGCGGTGTTGTAAGACATGCATTGATGGAGTGCGGAGAGAGCCCACTAGCAAGGGCCTGGACCTACCACACCCTGGCTCCTTACATAGGAAAATTATAGGCTGCTTTTTATAGCAGAGCAGAGACTGATGCTGCCAAATTTACCTCATGGTCAGCAGTGGAAGAGGGGCCCTGGGCACTCTAGTGAGGAAGATGAGGTACCCTGTAATGATGGGTATGGACAGCATGCATTTCAGAGAGAGGTAACAGTAAAGCAGCTATGATGTAGAAAAGGCTCTGAGTTTGCCCAGCAAGGAGAACATCAAGATTGTTTTAGACACTTAAAGGCCAAGGCAGAAGGATCTTGGGTTCAAGGAAAGCCTGGGCCATATAGTGAGACCCTGCCTTGACACGAAGGTCTGCAGGATAAGGGGCTAGGTTCCTTGTTGGACACTGATGCTGTGATCACTTTGACTGTAAAGCTTTTTTCTCCTCTTCCTCCTCCTCCTTTTTTTGGAGCAGAGGGTTTTCAAAACGTTTCCCTGTGTAGCCCTGCTATCTTAGAACTAGCTCTATAGACCAGGCTGGTCTCAAACTTAGAGATTTACTCGGTATCATCCCTCCACCCCTACCCCAAGTGCGGGATCCCAAGGCATGTGCCACCATGTCCAGTTTGTAAAACTTGTAAAGATGTCTCTCACACTTATGTTTGAAGATACATAGGGAAATTTTTGCCAAATCACAGGGTGGCTAGGGTCTGTGTGGCTGGTTACAGTCCCCTGCCCAGAGCAGAAGGCAAGGCTTGACTGTGGGGTGACCCACAGCATCAAGCAGCATGGTCCACTGTGTGTTGGACTGGAAAACATTCTCCTCCACCTGCAAACATTTAACCTCAAGGAATGTTTTCTGAGCTGATCTGTTTATTGTAATGCACACAAAAGCAGAATAAGCAAAACTAAGCAAAACACACACATACACAAACCCCACAAGTAAATGAAAATATAGGCAAAAAAAAAAAGTATAAGAAATCCCTGGGCACCAAGTGCTGGTAAGGAAGTAAATGCTGTGTGTCCATGGAGAAGTTACTGTATAGGTCAAGGGGCCTGGTTCCTTCACAGTGATGATGTTCGATTTGGGTCTGGGAGTTGTTCACATTGAAGCGAAAGACAGTTGACTTGGGCAGAGCCTCCAGGGGCTGATGCCATTCCAGAGCGAAAATGAGCAAAGGGTGGAGTCGCAGCCAGATGTGCCTCACATGGGTACTGATGTTTGCAGTGCCTGAAGATGTGTTATCTTAGCTTCCTGACATGGAGGGAAAGGCCTCAGATACCAACTATCTCGTCTGCACATTAGTGCAAACTTGTCCAGGTGGCTATCAGCCAGCTGCTTGGCTCAGTGACAGCTGTATTACAAGAAGCAGCTCAAAGCAGAGTGAGTGCTGTCAAAACAGTCACATTAATCATCATTAAAACACCGGACTCATGAGAATCACAGCTTGGGGAAGCACACATCACAGTGTGCTTCAATGACCATAACCGTGTCTGCTCCGGGTGTGCCCTGCACAGAGCACTGAGTGCAAAGGCGGGGAGTGTGTGTCTAAGTTGTGAGAGAAAACTCCTGCCAGATGCCTCCATGACCCCCATTTGCCCCCACACTGCTCTCTGCTTCCCTTCTCCATACAGCCATGTCTACCAAAGCCTCAGACTGGAAGGTTAAGGTTCAGATTCTGGAGTCTTCACCATTGACCGCTCCCTAGTTCTACCACTTGCTATGGGTGACCTTGAACAGGTTAATTTCCTTACAAGTTTCTTTATTTGAAGGCAGGCATAATATCACTTCATAAAGTTGGAGTTTTGGTTTTTGGTTTTTGAGCTGTGATTTATGGTAAAAAATGTGTTTTATATCAAGAACTGGCTTGCACATTTATACATATACATAACTATATGTATGCATATATATAAATAGAAAAATAAAAATTTCCAAAGAATTCTCAATCTAGTGACAAACTCGATCTATTCCATTCCATTCAATTCCGTCCTATTCCATTCTTTCATTAAGCAAATTTTGACTGAGAGCCATGAAGTTAGTTTGATGGACCTAGTGACATAATTCATTATCTATATTTGGAAAGCACTGGGCTCCAGTTGGAATAACATGGTTAGTTTCAAATATAGCAAATTTCTCACACGCCATCATGTTTACAGAGATCTGCATTCCAGTCTGGGTGGTAGTACACACATATATCCCAGTACTCAGAAAGATGAGGCAGGAGGATTGCTTGGACTTTTTAGACAGTTTCAGGAAGCTCTCAACCCTATCTTCCAAAAGAACCGTTCCAGACTTGAAGGAGTCCAGACGAGAATGTCTTCCATCCGTTCACTTCATTGCTTTCCCCAGCCCTCCCCTGCTTATTCACTCATTATTGCCTTGCTAATTTTATTAATTCATCATTTACCTGTTTGGCTTGTTTGTGTGTGGCACTCATGTGACAGTCTGAAGACAGGTCAGTGGATTCAGCTCTCAAGAGCCTTTGCTCTCTGAGTCATCTTGCCTGGCCACCATTTTTCACAGACTTAAGCTCTAAGAGGTGTTCTAGAATTTTCTATGTTCTATAAATCATGGGAAAGAGGAAATGAGTCCATTTCTTGCAGTCCTCAAGAAATGGTAATTTTAACTGTAAGTGTCAGATGAGTTGCTAGCACCTTCCAATCCTGTGTGTGTCTGGACTGTGGGTCTGGCTGCTCTGCTTTGGAAACTGGTCAGAGGACAGAGAAAGGAAGCCACGAGGAAGTTTTGGGTATTTGTGGACGGGCAGCTGAAGCCAGTCTTCCACCTCCTGCTCTACTGAGCTTGGCAGGTTGTTGAGCCACTATCTGGGCTGTTAAGGGAGTATAGAGGAGACATGTGTCTTGGATTCTGGGTCTACACTTTATAGCCAAAGCAACTCCAGTAATTTATGCTATGGGCTTCTTCACAGGGTTTATTTTGAAAGAAGAGCCCCCTACCTTCTCCCCCTCCCTAAAAAGTACAAAAGAACATATTCTATTCTTGATGGCAAATACTTTTCTTAATCCCTAAACTAACTCGTTAAAGTCTTGTGAGTCTCAGAAGCAATCTAGGATTCAGAGGATCAGTTTTTCCCTTTAAAAAACAAACCTATTAGAATTACAAGCTAAGCCTTTGGTTTGCACTTAAACCTAGGTGTAATTGAGAGAAAGGGTTAAAGAATGGCCAGAGTGTCGAGATAATGGATTGGGATGCTGTTCTGTGCAGGTGGCTTTGGCCCTCATTACAAGCAGAGAGTGGCGCCTTTGGGCTCTGCCTAGAGTGGTGGTGGGCAGGGTTGCTGATCAAGTCTTCTGTGGACAACTAGTTTTTCAGGTTTGTGTTGTTGGAAGTTTCTCTTTATTGAGGGGATTACACTGGAGAAACAGAGGGAGGAATGAGTTGGGTGGGTGGGTAGGTCTTGAGAAGAAATAGAAAGATCCCAGAAAGCAGACCCTCTGGTCCCTTTACAGAGATGGAGTCAACCCCAGACCCCAGAGTCCTTTGAGCCTCTCTTTGAAGTCAGTGGTGCTGTTAGCTTTGGCAGGAGGTAGCATTAGGGTTTTAACGTCTACAGTGTTTTTCCATTAAAGTGTTCACCAATTACCTGGGAATCCTGGTTTAGCAGGCCCTGGTGTGAGCTCAGATCTCTATTTCTAGCAAGATCCCAAGAAGACTCGAGGCTTCTCATCCTTAGACCACACTTTGAGAAGCAAGGAGCCAAAGGGCTTCCAAATTCTTACATTCCTAGAGCGGAGAGTCCCAACAAAAACAGACCTGGCCGTTCTCATTAGCAGAGCGTGAAGAGATGCACCATCAGGTTTCATTTTCTTTGGAAGAATCTACACATTTGAATTTGTGATTCTGAGCTCAGAACTGCTGCCCAGGTCAAGATCCTTCTTTATGGGAATTTAAGGGTTGCAGGTCTTGTTCTAGGGTTCAGTTCAACAAGTGGAATCTATCTCACCTTTATAAAGTGAGAAATTCCATGGGCATTGTCCATTGTTGAGGATTCTCTGAGAAAATTCTGGGCCTGGGTTAAATCCCTTTAGCTCCTTATCATGATTTCTTGGGTTGGAATTTCTTCTGCTTCTTATCTTGTGGTTGCTTTGGGGCACAAAATCCCCTGTAGGCATTCCTCTGTAAACCCACTGAGCCTCACAACAGATAAACAAAGGGCTAGGAAAAACAAACAAGGCAACACTCCTCTGGGGCTCTCTCTCTTCTGGAAGCAGAGTTTGAGTCAGCTGCACTGGGTGACCTGGTCATCCTCCATCTCTACTTCCTTAAATTCCTTAATGTTCTACCTAGACATATAAATTATTTTGTAAAGAAAGGGCAAAACCGTTGCCTGGCGGTGGTGGCACATGCCTTTAATCCTAGCACTCAGAGGCAGAGGCAGGTGGATCTCTGTGAGTTCGAGGCCAGCGGGTCTACAAAGAGGATTCCAGGACAACCAGAGCCATACAGAGAAACCTTGTCTTAAAAAACCAGAGAAGAATGGGCAAAGCCCAAAACAAAACAATACACAAACATACCAGTAAAATCCCCCACAAAAACCAACCAACCAAGCAACCAAAAAAACCCAAATCTAACCTTCCCAGCCTAGCCCTCCCCGGAAGTTAGGACCAACCTCAAAAAACGTTATTATTTTCTTTCTTTTTTTTTTTTGGTTTTTCGAGACAGGGTTTCTCTGTAGCTTTGGAGCCTGTCCTGGAACTAGCTCTTGTAGACCAGGCTGGCCTCGAACTCACAAAGATCCACCTGCCTCTGCCTCCCAAGTGCTGGGATTAAAGGCGTGCGCCACCACCACCTGGCACGTTATTATTTCCTATGTTAAGGCTTGAATCCAGGGCCTTGACCCATGCTAAGTAAGAGCCCTATTCCTGAGCTTCAAGGAAACAATTCTTACAAAAGAAAAAAAGGTTTTTTTTTTATTATATATATGTGTAATGTTTGTGTCTGTATAGGATAGGTTGAAGCCACTGAAACTGGAGTTATAGGTGGTTGTGAGCCACCTGATTAGGGTGTCGGGAACCAAACTTGGGTCTTCTGTAAGAAAAGTAGGAGCTCTTAGCTGCTGAGCCTTTTCTCCAATCCAAGAAAACATTTCTTAAAAAATTTTTTATTTATTTATTTTTTATATGTGTGACTGTTTTGCTTGCATAAATGTATTTGTATTGCGTTATGTGTATGCCAGCAAAGGCCAGAAGAGATCACTGAGTCCCCTGGAACTGGAGTTAGAGATGGCTGATGAATAACCATGTGCCTGTTGGGAACTGAACCTGGGTTCTCTCTGTAAGAGCAGTCAGTGATCTTAACTACAGCCACACCTCTCCAGCCTCCAAGAAAACTTTTTTTTTCCTGAGACAAGGTTTCTCTGTGTAGTCCTGGCTGTCCTGGAACTCACTCTGTAGACCAGGCTGGCCTCAAACTCAGAGATCTGCCTTCCTCTGCTTCTGGAAGGCTGGGACTAAAGGTGTGCACCACCACTACCCGGCTTAAGAAAACAATTCTTAAACTGGTCATTACCTCTGTCCTACAGATTGAAGGACATTTGTTAATAGCACAATGTTCAAATAGTCCTTACCTAGAAAGTAACAGTGTCTCATCTGACTGTTTGGTGCTTTCCCAGAGATCTAGCATTAGTTAGACTTCTGCTTGTGCTGGGGGCACTGGCTCCTTGAATCCTCTCAATAGGTGCCAAGAGGAGGTAGGTGTCTTATCTATTCATCCATTAATATTTAAGCAAATGATCCTTCTGTTTAAGAAAAAGCTGTAAAGCTAGGAGGAGGGAGGCAGAGGCAGGTGGGTACTCCTCTCTCCCCCCCCAAAAAAAGAAAGAAAAGGCTATAGAAACAAAAATATACATATTGATGACTTTTAGTTTTTGCTTTAATTGTTTGAAGTCATATAAGGAAATATTATTACTTGCTTCCTCGCTTTTTACATTTACATAAAATTGTTTGAAAGGAAGAAAACTGACCTCTGATTCCTTTGGATGATTACAGATGGCCCTGAGAGTTACTGCATGTGCCCCCATTCCCAGTGTCTGTGGCTTGGGACTAAGAGACCTGCAGCAGGGGAGTGCTGGGTGGAGGTGGTAAAATAGCAGCTCTGCCCTTCGCAGAAATTTCTATCCTTGGATGCTTAGTGATTCTGATGGTAGGAAGCGACAGCAAATGGCTTGGGAGAATCCCAGGATGTGCCGACAATGGGACCCTGGATGTGATGTGCTGGGGTTTGTATGTGCAGAGGTTCAGAGCAGGGCTTGTTCAGAAGGGCTGGTGCCAGGCACACTTGCAGCAAGCTCAGCTCTTCCCCTGTTGGTACTAACCAGGCCTGAGCCTCTGTCAGAACTTTCTAGGCTCTACGCCTCAGTCTCCCATTTTGAAAAAGGTTGTGTGGATGCTCAGATCTGGGACTCTCCTGATCTGAGGGTGAAGGAAACAGCTTTTCCTTGGAGACTGCGACCTGTTTGCCTTATGGGGTGTGAAGTGGATACACACACACACACCTCTTTGTCAGATGCTGGGAATACAGTAGTGAGTGACAGACACAGCTCTTGGATTTATTCTGATGGAGCTGGCAGAAACTCAGAAAGAAGAGATTGAACAAGTAGCCAAATGGTGGTTACTGCTTACCTAGGTTAGAACAGAGATTGAAACGACGAGGAGGAGGAGCCTACGTGTAAAGGGTAGAAGAGAATTCCAGCACATACGAGGCCACCTACAGGCAGACACGACTGGTGATGTGTGAGGGACAGCAGGAGGCTGAGAGACACAGGTGAGAGAAGGGTGGCAGTGGTATCTCTCACATCTGGGCCTATGAGAGAGTCCTTTTAGAAGGCAAGAGACTGGACTAGGTAACCCCTTTTATTCTTATGTAGAAATCTCTCTCTCTCACACACACACCCCAGCATGGGGAACTTTGGTTTCAGTCAGGTAGAGGCCTCTGCTCTTCCTCTGCTGGAGAGCTGTGGCAGACCACTCAAGCTAAGGAAAACTGCTCCCCCTCCACCCCCACTGGTGGGGGACATTAGGGTCTCGCCCAAGAGAGGAAGCCCTGCTTCCTGGTTTATGTTGAGATGGGAAAGACTTAGCCAAGAACAATGGCATTTTTGCAAAACACCACTTTGTTCTGGTGAGACCAGGAGGGGGTTTCCTTCGGGACCTAGCCTGGTCCCACTGCCCCTGACCTGCCAACCACAACAGCCACATGGCGTTCTCTGGAGCAACCTTTCATCTGTGGTAGCTGCTCAGAAGCCCTGGCTGGCTTAACCCTTCAGACTCCATGGAGCCTGGATGACAGCAGCTCTGAGTTCACGCAGGTCTTCCTGGCAGATGTTGACTTCAGGGGTCAAGGTTCACAGCATGGAAGCCAAGCACACCTGACCCTTCTTGATCTTCCTACTCAAGAGAACCTTTTGGAGAAAAGGGTTCAGACCTGTTGGGAAGTGTCTCAGTTCCCAAAAGTCTGTAGAGTACCAGAGTTAGTTGCTATCCCTCAGGCCTGGGAGGTGACTGAGAGGTGTTTCTCAAGGCCACACAGAGGTTAGGGTGGAAGCAAGGCTGGAATCCAGGGCTTTGGCTCTTAGACAGTGCTCTTTCCGTGAATGGGGTCTGCTCCGGAGGAACTCAATGTTTGGGGAGCAAAGGAAAGTATACATTGGAGGGACATATAAATCTACCATGGTCCAACATGTATGGCGGGAGGCAGAAGGGCCTGGCAGCATCGAGAGTCAGGCTTCTTGATATGATGAGCAGGGGGAGGTGGCCCCCAAAATCACTCCTGTGTTTTCCAGGCATGCATGACTGTTCCCCAGTGAATCGCTTAGTGGACCAATTTAGTGACACAATTGTGTCTATTCAAAGGGAGCCATTGATGGGAAGCAAGAGGGCATGCCATTACAGAGCCAGGACAACAGGAAGAACTTTGCATTTATCTAACCACTGTTTTCTGCTCTGCAGAGAAATGGGCAGAGGCAAATGGCAGGCTTTTCAAGTAGCTGGCATGTCATGGTTTTAGTGATGCAGGTGCTGATGGCAGTCATGGCAACATAGTATTGACTGTGGCTGGTGGCAGTGGCTGGTGGGGATGCAAGTCTCACGTTGGTACAGCGATGGTGATGATGATGGGTGGTGTGACAGTAGTGATAATGATGATAGAAGTGGGCCCAGTGATGTCGGTGCTGAGGAGAGTGTGAGAGCAGTGGTTGGCTGGTGTTTAAGTGGTCACATTTGGGTGGCAAAATGACAGCGGTGACATAGTGGGTTTGAGGAGAAGCTAGAGATGTTGATTCAAACGATCTTAATAACACAAGATGATGGCAGAGCTGGTGGCAATGTTTTGGATGGGGTTGGTGACACTTGCTTGTCTTTGTGACTTTAGTGGCTTCTGTATGTTCTCCAAAGAGTTCATGTGTTGGGGACAAAAACAAACAAACAAACAAACAAAAAACCAAAAACCAACCAACCAACCAACAAACAAAAAAACGGTGGGATTTGGAGTGGGGTCTTTGGGAGGTAAGCAGGATTAAATGGTGTGGGGAGAGTGCAGCCCCAAGGTGCCACTGCAGCTTAAGGAGAAAAGGGAGGGGTCTGCAGGGCATAGAGATGCACACCTGTAATCTGGGCAGTTAGGATGTGGAGGCAGGAGGATCGTGGACTCAAGTCTAACTTCGGCTGCGTAGTGAGTTTGAGAGCAGCCTGAGTTACATCACAATAAGCCTCTGGCCTAGCACATGCTAGCACGAGTCTTTCTGTGCCATGATGCAGAAAGAAAACTCTCCCTAGATGCCCAGTAGATGTCAGTGCCTTGTTCCTAGACTTGCTCACCTCCAGAACTGGACCCAAATAAGCTTGTATTTTCATAAGTTGTCTGCCTGTCTCAGATGTTTCATTACAGCAACAGAAAATGAATTGAATGGTGTTAATGAAAGTGGAAGTGGTATGGGTGTCTGCACCAATGGCAAGCTTGCTATTGTGGTGATGGTAGTGGTGGAGACAGAGATGGGCACCGAGAGTGGTAGTGACCATGAGCTGACCACAGCTCCCCCGTTAAGCTGGTGGTACACAGAATATGGGAACATCGTACCACCTTTCCTGAGCCCAGCTCACGTGCTACATCCTGGACAACATTCCTTCTCCGTGCAGGAGAGATGTCTGTCTTCTGGGGGCCCGAGGCGGGGGCACGGTGATGAAAAGAAACAGATCTGGGCCTGGGAACAAGGACAGAGGGGACTGCTCACGTGGGAGAGGAGGTAGGCAGTGAAGAGGCATGAGAGGTATGTCAACGGTGGGGCCCCGCACTGGGGTGCCAGAGAAGCTGGTGGCGTGCAGGGGCTCACGTAGCTGCTGGAGCCAGGGCTGTACTTCCTGCTGACTCAGCACAGCAGGCTGGGACCAATTCTCCCAGGCTAATGTGTCTTCTCTCCAGGATTAACTCACACAGATCTGGCTGGGAAAGGGGGAGGGCCCAACCTCTCCCATTACCCCAGGCTTAGGGAGTTTTTTCAGAAGGTCTGGACAGACCATGGAGCCAGCGAGCCAGTGACTGGCCTTGCATGTCCTGGGTGTCCTCAACTTTATTCTCAAGAGATTCCCATTTGGCTGGCAGGAAGCCAGGCTCCCCAAACGGTAGAGCTACCCCGTCCCACACGTCAGGTTTTTCTGGCATTCATACTCTGGTTCTGCTTTGCAAAAGGCAGCATAGCCCTGGGGCAAAGCGAGCAAACACAAGTCAGACCACTGAATCTCTCTTTCCGGGTGTGCTGTGCTCCACTGTACAGCTGCGTCTCCGGTCATCTGGAAGGGGCTGTGCTGCTCCAGGGAGGGACTAAAGACAGGTTAGCACAGAGCAGACATCCAGAGGGTGGATGGTTCTTGCTACTATCAGGCATGGGGCAACTCTGAGATCTTTAACTTCTTCAGCCCCAGTTTCCTTACCCAGCTAAATGACAATATTCTTAGCATGCTCTCCTAATATGGGAGTTAAAGAGGTTACAGGGATATAGTAAGTACCCTGTACAAAGTATCCTGTTAGGTTGTACTAAATATCCCATACAAAGTATCTTGCTAGCGTGCACCAAGCACCTCATACAAAGTACCCCGTTTGTACTAAGTACCCTGTTTGCAGTACCATGCTAATGCTCACTGTTGTCCTTCTTGTTGCTGTTGCACAGAGGTCAGACCAAAGCCTTTCCTGGAGCAGTCATATGCCACTTAGTAGCTTCTCGGTCCCTGAGGTTCTGCTATCTTGAGAATTCAAGACCTAGTGACAGCCTCTGCTGCCTCCAGATAAGAGAAAGCACTCCTTAGCAGCTCGGGGTGGATGGGTTCAGCAGGACTGCTCCCAGCCCTCACACACTTGCCTCTGCCCCAGCCTGGGATTTGTGACCATAGGGGCAGAGAAAATTCAAGAATGTTCTCTGCAACTCCTCCTATGTTGAGACGTCTATGGAATCTTCTTTGTTCTATTTCTTCACCCCTAGTTCCCTTTTTTGTCCCCTTTGAGACAGAGTCATGGATTATAGGTTAGGTTGACCTGGAACTTGCTACCCTCTTCTGGCCTAGTTCCCTCTATCTTCCTCTCCCCCTTTTCCTTCTTTGTCCACTCCTTCAGTCTCGGGAGCTGCCATGGAGCTTGTGGGAATGTGGCTCAGTTGGAGCCCTCTTGAATGATTCTGTGCATGCATGCGATTTGACAGGGTGGCCCAAGCCATGCAAGCTCAGCTTTTCCCTGCCCTAAAGTGAACTATCAGCAGCAATGCTGACCAGATGCAGTGAAGCCAAGATCTATAGAAAAGAACAACCACATGAGTAGTTGATATCTTCATCCGGAAAAGAGGTCAGAATGGTGGAGTCCACAGATTGGATCGTTTTGTGTGTTTGTTTAGATATCAGGTACATAGAGTTGTCTCACACCCCTCTTTACTAGTCCTTCGCTTCTCAGTTTCTCATTTCCATTCCTCTTCTCTCTCTGCTGTGTTACTAAATACGTCCATAAGAAGTGCATCTCTGGGCTGGAGAGATGGCTTAGTGGTTAAGAGCATTGCCTGCTCTTCCAAAGGTCCTGAGTTCAATTCCCAGCAACCACATGGTGGCTCACAACCATCTGTAATGAGGTCTGGTGCCCTCTTCTGGCATGCGGGTATACATGCAGACAGACTATTGTATACATAATAAATAAATATTTAAAAAAAAAAAAAAGAAGTGCATCTCTGAGTGGGGCACTGTGGTACGTGTCTGTAATCTCAGTACTTGGGAGGTAGAGTTAAGAAGCAGGAGGCAAGGTTTTCCTTGGCTAGTGAGTTATAGGCTAGCCTGGGTTATGACCCAAGTCTTCATGAGAATCTGACTCAAAAACAAAAACAGAAACAAAAAAATAATCAAAAAACCCAACAACGACAAAAGCAAAACAAAACAACAAAAAACCAGACCTCTGCTGGAGGGACTGGAGAGATTAAGATTTAAAAACATCGACTGCTCTTCCAGATACCTAGGTTTAATTTCCAGCACCCACATAGCAACTCACCACCATCTGGAATTTTTAGGTCCAGGGTATCAGACACTCTCTTCTGGCTTCCACATGCAATATTCATGTGTGGTGCACAGGCATACATTCAGGCGAAAACATTCATGCATATAAAATGAAAATAAAATTTAAAAACCCAATCATAGAGACACATTTTGTCTTTATAAAATCTGCACGAGTTGGGGGGGGGTCTTTGAAAAACTGGCATTGTGTCATACAGATACTTAGTTGATGCTCTTCTGCCTCACCACCACGATTTGGTTTGTAGATCCCCTGTCTTGTCATGTGTGGATAGCTCTTTTCTGATTGGCTACTGCATGGTGTGTTATCCAAAGCACATGATGCTTCACACATTCATCGCCCCAAGTGACAGACACATCTCCACCACAGCCTGACAGAATTACGGAGAGGACGGCACAGAGAACCCTTAATCCCAGCCTGCCTGCAGTTTGCATTTCGCAGTCAGCAGCTGTTCCTAGTGTGTGATTACTGTTTACGCTCTGGGCCACGGCACAGCTGAGACCATAACAATCGGTTGTGTGAGCACCCTCATTTATACCGCGATCAGCATCATTTGCTCTTTCACAGATCACTGATGCTTGCTGTGATTGGTGTCCAGAGTGCAAGAGTCAAGACAGGAACTTCATATGGCCCACATCCCAGCTGTACTCTTACCTAAGGAAAGAGACAATTTAGGTGGGGGTGGGGCAGAGGGAGAGGTGAGTCACAAGGAGTGGGTAGCAAGTTCCTCTGGGTTTGGGGGTGAAGGGTGGTGGCAAGAAAGGCAGAGCCACCCGAGCAGGGGCTTCAAGACAATAGGTGCTCTCCAGATGGATAGTGGAGAGAAAGGAGTGGGGAAGTGATGGCCAGGTGGAGAATGCCCTGTGAGAGGGCTTAGAAGCAAGCAGCTGATATGCAGGCTTAGGAAGATCCACGAGTGTCATGGCTGAGGCCAAGGTATGGAAGGGAATGGCAGGAGACAGTAGCCAACACCGGTTGCATTCTTAGTACACACCAGACACTCCTCTACTTCAGCAACAAACTTAACATGGTGTGTGTGTGTGTGAGAGAGAGAGAGAGAGAGCGAGCGAGAGAGAGAGAGAGAGAGAGAAAGAGAGAGGGAGAGGGAGAGAGAGAGGGAGAGAGAGAGGGAGAGAGAGAGGGAGAGAGAGGGATGCACATATGTGGGTTGGCTAGAGGAGGATACTGAGTGCACAGCTCTATCATTCTCTGTCTTATTCCTTCGAGACAGGGTATCTCACCAAAACTAGAGCTAGGCTGGTGGTCAGCAAGCTCCAGAGATCCTACTGTCTCTGATGCCCACAGAGCTGGGAAAATAGGCCTCTGCATGGCCCGGTCCAGCTTTTTTTCTGAGTGCTCAGGACTGAATTCAGGTCCTCATGTTTGCATAGCCACTTCTCTAACCTGAACAACAACTTCTTCTTCTCCTCTTCCTCCTCTTTTTTTTTTTTTTAAGACAGGGTTTTCCTGTGTAACCCTGACAGTCCTAGAACTCACACTTTAGACCAGGCTGGCTTTGAACTCTCCCAAGTGCTGGCATTAAAGGTGTGAACCACCACTACCTGGCTATGAACATCTTTTAAGTCTCTCTCTCTCCTCTAAGGACAGGGGCCTCTGTAGCCTAGGGTAGCCTTAAATTCCCTATGTGGCTAAGGATGACGTTGAACTCCTGATTCTCCTGCCTCTACATCCCTTGTCAGCGTCAAACGTTTTTGTTTTTTTTTTTTAAAGCCACATAATAACCCAAGGAAGGTACAGGAGTGTGCTGTTATTCTCATTTTACAGGCAAGGCTATGGAGTCCAGAGAAGTTAGTCATTTGCTCAGCTTATAAACACACAGAATACAAACTCAAATAGTGGGTCAGGCTGATGGAGTCTGGAGATCATGAGACAGATCATGAGTTCTTAGAAGACGAAAGGTAAGGGGGCCCTGAGTGAGGCTGCTGATGCCCAATGGAGGGGCGAGGAAGAAGCAGAGGGAAGTTGTCCTGAGGAGCTAGGAGGAGTCGCTGTGGGTGTGTGAGACTATGAGGGCACTAGAGGGTATAAGGGGCGGCAAGGGCCACATAAGGGTGTGTGTGTGCAGGGGGTGCTGGAGTGTATTTGTGTGTGCTAGGGTGCTTGTGCTTGCTTGTGTCCATGCCATACTGTATTGTCTGTATGTCTTTGTGTGTGGCGGGGGGAGAGAGAGAGAAAGAGAGAGAGCAGCTGAGCATGCGTCCCTGTGCTGCGGGTGTGCACTGCGGTGTTCCTACCACCACTGGGGCCCCAGGAAGTTGTCGAAGCCCATCAGCCTGGCCGAATGTGAGGGGTCTCCGGTCTTGGCTTCAGAAGTTGGATGGGCACACATCAAAGGCAGCCTGAGCCCGGGGTCAGTGAGGCAGACTAATTTAATGAGGCTGCAGGAGAGAGACTTGGCTGCTGGGGGGTGGGAAGGATGCCAATCTGTGGCTAGGCCTACTCCCAGGTCCCTCAGCCCAGTGTCTGAGGGCTGTGTGGGCTGCAGAGGGAGGAGGCTGGCTACTCTGTGAGCTTGAAAGCTCCACCCTTATGCCCTCCCTGTGCACTGGGAAAATGGCATCTGAACCAGGGATGCCAATCTGGTCTCCAGGAGTCTCAAAGGACTGCAGGAGAACACGCACACCACAGCCGAGGCGTTTGTGACACTTTGATAAGATATGGAATGCACAGAAAATCATTTTAGACCTGTTGGCCTAATTCACTGGCCTTCCTTATAGAGGCAAAACTCAGAACCAGAACGAGGCAGGGAATTCCCTAAGGCCGTTCAGCAGAATGGAGGTCAGACTTAGAATCCACAGCTCCTGAGTCCATGTCCAGTGACCTTTCCACACTGTAGGACCAAGACCATAAGTCATCAACATGGTTGAATGACAGGTTGCTTGTTTGGTGGCCTCTCTTGTGCCCTGGTCATTCTCTTTCCCTTAATTTGTAGAGTGGGGGCTGCTTCCCTGGTGCCCACACCCAAAGGGCTTGCCAAGCAGTCTAAGAATAGAAGCCAAATGGGGCATTTCCTCATCTTCCCAGACAGAAGTGTGTGTGTGTGTGTGTGTGCGTGTGTGTATGTGTGTGAGTGTGTGTATGTGTGTGCATGTTTGTACTGTCATGTTCTTTTGGAGGTCCTTAGGCCAGAAAGAGAAATATGGGGGTACCCAGCCTAGCCAGTTTGGCCTTCTAGATGTGCATAGAAAGGGGCAGTTTAGGGGTGGGGTAGGAGAAGGTGTAAAGATGAAGGGTTGGCTGAACACAGAGTGGACTTTGCTAGAAAATGCTTGTCACAGGGCTAGGCTAGGAAGAGTCCTGTCAGTCCAGTGGCCATAGTGAACTTCTGGAAGTTCTTGTGACCAATATTCCTTCCTGTGGGTTCTCAGGTCTATCTGTAGAGACTGACCCAAACCTCTCAGCAACTTGGCTTCCTCTAGATCAGCTAGAAGGCTGTTCTCAATCTGTGGGTTGCAACCCCCTGTGGGGGGTTTGAACGACCCTTTCACAGGGTCACCTAAGACCAATGGAAAACACAGATATTTACATTACAGTTCACAACAGTAACAAAACTATAGTTATGAAGTAGCAACAAAAATAATTTTATGGTTGGGTGTAGTCAGACGTTTCTCTCCCGCCCATCAGTTCTCAAATAACTGACTCAGAGGCTGACTATGAATTATAACTAGCTCTTACATTTTAAGTTAACCCATATTCCTTATTTACGCTCTGCCATGTGGTGGTACCTTTATTAGCATGGCACATTCATTTTGTGTTCCCTCTGTGTCTGACTGGTGACTTCCTTCTCCTTCCTATCATCCGTAGTTTGGTCGCCTGCCCCTCGCCCCAACCTATACTTTCTGCCTGGCCACTGGCCAATCAGGGTTTTATTAAAGCCAATTCAAGTGACAAATCTTTACAGTGTCCAAGAGGATTATTCCTCAGCCAGTCGGGGGTCACTACAATGTGAGGAACTTTATTAAAGGGTCACAGCTTTAGGAAGGTTGAGAACCACTGCTCTCGATCCTGGGTTTAGGTTATAGAATCTGGAACCTGAACTACAATTCAAGGTCTGCCACCCCTGAGGTCAGCCCAACTGCTGCATGGCTATCCTAGGACTGACAGAGACTCTTGACTGGAGGCTTTAGACTGAGCCAGGGGTCTCCAAGCAGATACAGACTACTGGCTGACCTGTGTTGGTCCCCTTCACTCTCCTGCTTGCCTGACACCCAACACTCTGGAATTTGAAATCCCTAAACCTGAACTCTCCAGAGTCAGCCTGGATGGTGTGATGTGTCATAATGTCACATATAGTAGTAACAGGTAAGTGCCAAATGGTGGCCTCAGATTGGCCTCAACTCTTGTACCCTGTACTCTAATCCATACTTAAGCTGCTCCACGAAACAACATCCCCTGTCTGAAAACTTCTTAGTGAACTCCTATTCCACACTCAAGGCCCAACTCAAGAGGCCTCACCTCTCGTCCAACTTTGCTGTTCTTCATCCATGTTCATCTAGAAGATTGACAGCTGGATCTGGCCAGGATCTAGGTTTTGAGAGTCCTTTGTATCTGGTATGTTCATATGCTTCAGTCACTCAGAAAGACTTACTTGGCCCAAATAATCCATCTCAACATGTCACTCAATAATTTAAGTTAGCTGACTCACCAAGTTTTATAAAACCCATCAGTGGTTCTGGGTGTTTTGCCCGTAAGTCTGGGCACCTCGACCCTTCTCTTCAGAGGGTGGGGAACCTGCCTTATGACTCAAGGACCGGTCCACTGAGCAAGGAGAGTCCATAGCAGGGCTCTGGGCAGAAGACAAACAGCAAACAAGACAAGACCAGCCTTGCTGCCAGCGGAGCCTGGCTACCCCTGGCTTATGACTTGGCACTTTTTGGGACTACCTGTTGGCTTAGCCAAGATGATGTAGTGTGAGTTGCCTGGACCTGTGAGAAACTGCTGTTGGCTCACATTTTCCAGGGATGCTAAATGGCAGTGCCAGCACGCATTCTTTTAAAAACTCAGAGTCTAGGCCAGGCATGGTGGTGCACACTTTTAATCCCAACATTCAGGAGGCAGAAGCAGGTAGATCTCTGTGAGTTCAAGACCAGCTTGGTCTACATAGCAGATTCCAGGACAGTCAGAGTGGTATAGAGAGAGCCTGTCTCAAGAAAAGAAAAGAACCCCCCTTGCAAACCACCTGAGGGTCTAGCTTCTACCAGAGTCTGTCCTCAATTGTGTCTGAACAGGCACAGCTTCCTATTCTGCAGTAGGAGTTGGGACATCTGATCCTATGAGTGAGCGAACCTGGGTGTATGCTGTGCATATGTGTGAGCACAGAACTCGTGCATAAGTGAGTTTATATAAATGGGTCTCATGTGTGATCACACATATCTACATATGTGTTTGTGTCTGAATTTGCTGAATACATACGTGTGACGCTGCATGTGCAGTCATACACTTGCAAGTGGGTATATGTGAGGGGTAATTGAGTGTGGTCATGGCGTGTGTACATCCACAGGCTTTGAGTCTCGGGTTAAATTGTGTGGTGTGTGTTAGGCATACAAGTGGCTATGTGACAATGGAAGTAGAGACTCTAGTTTTGGGTCTGTCATTTTGTAAGCTGAGAACGGAGACACATCCCTTTCTTTCTTCCTTCCTTCCTTCCTTTCTTTCTTTCTCTTTCTTTCTTTCTTCCTGTGCAATGACATGGTTGGGACAAGGCCACCCTTTCCACTCCCTTCTAAGGCTTTGATAGTTAACTATAAGTTTAGGATCTGAGGGCAAGTATGGGAAATGTGTGTGTCCCTGTGTGAACTGCAGGTGCTTCTGTGCAAAGGTCATGACCCTGATTTCTGATTCTGTACTTAGCATCTGTGTGGCCTCACATCCTTTTCTGAGCCTCAGTTTCCCTTTCTGTCAAATGAGGCTAACAATTCCTACAAGGCTGTTTTGTAAGCCTGAAATTTTGCTTGCAAACTGCCTGGTGGAGAATCTAACCCAGAAACCTCTCTGTGAGGGTTTTGTATGTATGTGCACATGCAGGCTTGCACATGGGCATGGACGCTTGACTTGCCAGAGTGGCCTAGGGAGCCAGGTAACTGCTCCATATGACTTGTGTTATGTGAGGACTCTGGTTCTGTCCGCTTCTCACCAGGAGAAGTGGAATCTGGCAGACACTCTTCTAGCTACCCAACACAGCCCACGTGGCCTTAAGGACTTCCTGCCACTTCAGACTCCCCGTCACATGGGTCCAGTGGCCTGGAAAGGAGGATTGGTGTGGGCAGGAGATAGGCCCCCAAATCCGATTAGTGTCTACCCCACCATCCGGGGCATTAGAGACTAAAGAGATTCTTCTTAAAGGGTCACCTGCCAGCATGGGATGGTGGCTCAGCCAAGCATGGGATCCCATGGCTATCCAGAGTGGGAGTCAGGAGTAAATAGGGCTATGATCTCAGCAAGCTCCCAGCCCACAGAGAGAACCAGAAAAATCAGGCTGGACCTGGGGCTGCTCGAGGTATCAGAGCAAGAACAGCTCAAATCCTGGTCTGAAAAGGCACCTGTGTGGGGTGTATGGGTGTGTGGGTGTAGACTTCTCTGAACAGGAGGAGCCTGAGGGATTGGGAGAGGGACAGGGGAGGGAAAGGAGAGACAAAGGCATTCTAGGGGAACAATCACTCTAGGAAGTGTGGGCAGGCTGGAGTGAGGAGTGTGTGTCTGTGAGCGTGCAGCCTCCTACGAATGTTTGCACACACTCCAGTGTGAGGTGGCATGGAGACCCTGGGGAGCATTGAAGCTGGCTCTTCCGGAAGGAAGACAGCTGCCTCTGCTCAGAGTGAGGTCATGACTGCTACCGGCTTCAGCGGCGGGGCTGCCTTCAGCTTTCGAGTTGAAGGATGTCAGACTAAGCTGCCCTGTTCCCTGCTTTTGCTGGTCCAGAGGGGTCTTGAGCTGGGACAGGGGACTGACTCTCAGTGATGTCTGCCTTCCAGTCTTTGGTAGGGGCTAGCTAGCTACTACTACAGCTCTGTCTAGACCCCACACTATCCCAGAGTGTGTGCTCACACCTGAACCTGATCTACCAGGGCAGATCCAAACCCGGAGCAAGGAACACTTAGCTGGACCACAGCTCTGGATCACATACACTGATTGGGCTCCAATGCCTAAGCTACAGAGTGCCCCAATGACCTGATGGAGGGAAAACACACCCCTGAGAAGAGATGGCAATGCTTGGACCAGATACATCAGCTGGGCTTCCATGGCATATGTCTTTCTGGACTCAGACACTCTGCCAGGACCCCACATACAGATGAGGATTCTCAACTCCCAAACTCAACACTGAGATAAGATCTCAACATCTGGACCTCGCACATCTGCACTAGCTTTCTCTCACTCAAACCTAGAATAGCCTGACCCAGAGGCCACCAGTCTCATCCAGAAAGCTCGGAGCTGACCACACTGAAAACTGACTCCCCCAGCTTGCCTCTGGCCGCCTTTCCTGGATGAGCACAGCCTGAGAGCTCTCCTTAAGTTCCGAGACTTTTATGGAGCAATCCTTCATCTCTCAGGATGTCCAGGGGAGGGGGAGGGGGAAAAGGCCCGGCCTACACCCTTCTAGGGTGGTGCTGGGAATCTAGCTCAGGCACCCAGTTGAAAGTGGACAGGAACAGCTAAGTGGGAACCTCCCTCAGAGACCCTGCTGTCCCTACACCACCCCAAACAGCCCACAGGGTGTTGGGCACCCCGCCAGGAAATCCAGTGGGAGCCCTTGAAGCTCCCTGGCCTGGAGGAGGTGGGGTGGGCACTGGCAACGTGACCCCAGGGCCCCCCTGGGACAAACTGGCCTCAGTACAAACCCAGTTGATCCTCTGGGGCTTCAAATCCCTTCCAGCTGACTGGGCAGCATGGGAGCGAATGGTGTGGCTGGGGGCATGTTGGATGTGGAGGTGGGGAGTCCATGGACAGAGAGTTCTCTGTTCTGGACAAGGCTTCCAAATTCCAGGTTAAGGAAAGGTTAACATTTCCCAAGACAGGGAAACTGAGGCTAGGAAAGGCTGCATTACCAGCTGATTCGGTCTAGCTTCTTATGTGGTTGAAGCCAGTGCACTAAATTAGGCCTCACGATCAACTGTGTATTCCCTTCAGAGTTAAGGTATCATTTTCCAATTTACAAACTAGAGATGGGAGGCTCAAAGGGTGCGAAGCCGAGTCTGTGGCTCTCCCTTCCCCTCCCCAAGCACGGAGCTAAGTGTAGGCAGCCAGCTTGCCGCCAGGTGCTCACCAAACAGCTAGAGGGAGGTTCTGGCTTGGCCTGGAGTCGCAGGTTGGTGAGTTTAAGGTCTTGCTCCCCACCCTTCTGTGTGGTGGACCCTATTAATGTGTTCAGCCCGTCGTTCAGGTGGCAAACATTGGGCTGACAAAGGGTGGGGGAGGGGCAGCTAGGTGAGAGCAGAGGTGACAGGAGAGAGAGGGGATTGGAGGGAACCAAAGACAGGACTTCACAGATGTCCCTCTCCTCTGTCCGCACAGATTGGGACAAAACTGGAATGTCAAAGGTAGGGCCACAGTGGGGGTGGTGTGCCAAGATTCGCTCCAGTTCCTGGGAGCAGAATAAGGAATTCCAGTGAAATTTCTGGAATTACGGAATGGTGTCGACTCTGTGCTGAGTAAGACTGGTGTTGTTTGACCCTTGTCTCCCAGACCTCTGGGGGCTCAGGACCGGTCCACATTCCTTGTCTCGTGTTTGTTATACACGAAACAGTTGGGGGATGGCAGAGACATGGTCTGGGGTGGTGGTGGTGGTGTGTGAGCGTGCATATCTGCGGTAGTCTTTTATTTTGCACGTGCCTCTGTGAAAGGGACTGCCATGTCTTTGGAGCAAGGGAAGAATGCAGCGGTGCGGGTCTGGGACCCTTCACCTTACTGACGTCTTTGTGATCACTCCTGACCCGTGTGTTTCTGGCCAAACCCTTATCTGGATGTCTTGCATATATCTGGGTTTCTGCCCCTATCCCTGCTTTTTCTCCAGCCCCAGCAGGGCCCTGAATGCCACTGTGTGTGCTGCCTGAATATGCAGAGGAATGTGGAGGGCGAGGGGAGAGGGGAGCACATGGCCCAGGCTGCTGGCCCTACTGGCTATGGAAAACTACTGAGGTCTCCTGGAGCCGAGCAGGCCAGGCCGGCTCAGAGCCAAGCTCTGCAGCTTTTGCTTTTGCTCTTCTAGGCTCCTCCTATTCCTTTCTTGGCAGACAGGGGACATGCTGAGATGGGTCCTCCAGCAGACAAGAGAGCACAGCTTTTCCTCCCACCTCTAGCCAGATGGTTTGCCAGGCCTCTGCCCCTCCCTGGGCGTAGGCAACCCTGGGGGGAAAAGTGAAGGGTACGGGATTCATTTTCTCTGAAGTCCTTCCCAGGCCTGACATTCTCTTCATTCTGTAAATGCTAAAGGACTTAAAAGGTCAACTCTACCTTTGTTTCAAGGGCCTCCTGAAAGCAAGGATTCTAGACTCTCAGATCAAGAAGGTTCCTTGAGAATCTGGGTCCTATGTCTTCTATGCTCTCAAATTCACTGTCCCCAAATGCCTGTCCCTCATCATGACTCTTTTAGCACACTCAAGAAAAGACATTTTGTCTGGCTTGAAGGATGGGAACCTTTTGATGTGTGCAGGTAGGATAAGTACTGGGGATGGGGTGGGCTTAGGGGGGCAGGTGAGGGGTGTGGTCAGGAGACAGAGGTGGGAGGGTAGCTGGAAAGGGTCTGAACTACACAGAAATGTCCCCAGAAGCCAGGGGGATGGAGAGGCTGTTACCCAGTGGTTGTTCTGCTCAGAGTTTTGTAAAAGAGCATGCAGCAGAGTGGGTAAGGGCAGATGCTCCACACTCTGCAGCCGGAACCAGCTATGGAGTCAAGAGCTATGAATGCAGCTATGGATGCAAGCCTGGGTGGGAACCGTGTGACTAACTGTGTAACCCTGATGGTGTCGCTTCAATACTCTGCGTCTCTTGTCTCAGCTGGTAATCGTCCTTCTTTCTCAAGACTGTGAAGGATAAATACGCAGAGCGCAGATAAAGCTCTCAGCGCCTGATGTGTAGGAAGTGCTCAGTCACAGTGATGATGAAAGGCCTGGCACTGGGGCACACACCTACAGTCCCAGCAGGAGGCAGGAGGATCAGGAGGCCAAGGTCATCTTTGCTTGGTTATAGACTGAGTCTGAGGTCAGCCTGGGCTACATGAGAACTTATTTCAAAAATGAGACCTTGGGCTGGAGAGATGGCTCAGTGGTTAAGAGCACTGGCTGCTCTTTCAGAGGTCATGAGTTCAATTCCCAGCAACCACATGGTGGCTCACAGCCATCTATAATAAGATCTGGTGCCCTCTTCTGGCCTGCAGGCACACATGGAAGGAATGTTGTATACATAATAAGTAAATAAAGCTTTAAAAAGAAAAAAAATCTTTAAAAAAAAAAAAATGAGACCTTGTTTCAGAAACAAAACGAAATAAGGGTTTGGAGAGAAGGGGTCGGTGGCTAGGAGTAGCTGCCACTCTTGCAGAGGGCCCGGATTTGGTTCCCAGCACTCAAATGGCAGTTCACAGACTGCTTTAACTCTAGTTCCAGGGTATAGCTGACATTTCTTTCTGGCCTCCTCTGGCTCTGTATACACACAGTGCACTTACATACACGCTTGCAGAATACACATACACATAAAATAAAAGTAAATCTTGCCGGGCAGAGGTGGTACACGCCTTTAATCCCAGCACTTGGGAGGCAGAGGAGGCAGATCTCTGAGTTTGAGACCAGCCTGGTCTTCAGAGTGAGTTCCAGGACAGCCAGGGCTACAAAGAGAAACCCTGTCTTGAAAACAAAAACAAACAAACAAAAAACACCAGAAACAAATAACTTTAAAACAACTAAAACCAAAAACCTCCAAACATCAAACCACCACCACTGCCTGTATTTTTGACCAGTTCAGAATAAAGAAGTCAAGTCGGGACCAGCAGGGAGCATGAACGTCTGGAGGTCCGTAATGACATCTTTGAATGAAGAAGGGGCCGGGGGAGTCCTCAGAGGGTTTGAGAAGAAGGTGGGAGAAAATTCCCATAAAGTGGCCCTGTGTTTTGGCTCTGGGTGGGGCCTCACCTACATTTGCTTCCAGGCCCAGGGCTCCAAGAGGCAGAAGGAGCTAATGTGGGAGTGAGGGCCTCTTTGGTGCTCGGCAGTGTAGGTTTGGTTGACATCATCTAAAGGGACTAAAGAGACAGGAATGGGCCCCAGGTACTCTTCCACAAGATTGGAATAGCAGCCAGAGAGGCTGAGGAAACCCAGCTGACTGCAAGTCAGAAGACTCCATTGGTTTGTCTGAGGAAGGACTGCTGGATGCGGTGGCGCACGCCTTTAGTCCCAGCTCTAGGCAGACAGAGACAAGTAGATCTCTGTGAGTTGGAAGCCAGCTGGTCTACATAGGATGCTCTAAGCCAGCCAGGGTTACACAGAGACTCCCTGCCTGGAGAGCTCTGAGCAATGCAGAGACCATGTGGAGACTTCTGTGGAATCCTGTTGGTAGGCCGTGGCCAGCTGAGGAATTCATTAGGGTATTGAGAAATGAAGCAGAGGCAGGACTCACCTCTGCCCAGAAGCATGGCTGAGGCCTAGGGGATGGCTGGAGGCTGGGAGATTGTGAGCCTCCTGGTGAAGTGGGGTAGAGATTATGCTCCCTACAGCTCAGGCAGAGGAACCGAGGCCCAGCGCAGCGCGGCGAACTGGCTTCACAAAGTCGCAGTTAGTGGAATGGACAGAGCCTGATTCTTGCCTCTTAATGCCATAATCTTTTAAGTGGAAAACAAAGCAATGTAATACACATGTGAATTATTTGCCGTGGTCATAACAGCAAGACATGTTCCCTGGAGAATTCTAGAAACATACCCCGAAGAGGGCAGAAGAGGGTCCAGGTGATCACGAACCACCCAACATGGCCGCTGGAATTTGAACTCTGATCCTTACGACTGAGCAGCAAACACTCTGAACCACCAAGCCATCTCTCTAGCCTGTGACTTCTAGTCCTTTTGAGACACAGTTTCCCTGAAGAGCCTGAAACACACAGTCCTCCTGCCCCTTGAGTGCTGGGATTTCCGGCATGTGCCACCAAACCTGGCTGGAACTTCTGCCCACATGTGTATGTGAACACACACTGAGATCTGTTCCTGCTGTTTCCGGAGTCTTGTTTAACATAGAAAATGCTTATTTCGCAGCCAGATCTCTCTTTAAGGAAACTGCCCTTCTTTTAGCTCCCGGTATAGTCAGGGGAACAAGATTCATCTGTGGGAAGCCACCCAAGCACTGACAAGCTGGACAGTGAGGCAGATGGACCACTGGACTGGGAACTCAGTCTGTTGACTCCTTAGGTCAGTTGGCCCCTGACTTGCTATGGCCTTGGGATCACAGACTCTCAGAGGGTTATAGATGAACTTCTCAAGGCAAACATCCATTACTGTAAACTATGAATTTTGTAGGAACTGAGTGTAAAACTGCTGTTTGCCTCTTGAGTCCTCGGTCTTGTGGAATTCCTCTGAGCCTCAGTTTCTTCATTTGAAAAATGGGAACTGTATTTTTTGTCTTTTGCCTGGTGAGACTCGAATCAAACCAGATCCATTATTTTGCTGTTTAAGAGCAACTAATGTGTGGAAAGTATCTTGTCGTTTATCCATGTGGTCTCACTAACCTTATGGAGATCATCAGTTCCACTTATTTATCTACTTATTTATTTCTTTACCCATTTATTTATTTCTTTACCCATTTATTTATTTATATTTATTTAATTATTCCATAATTCCAGATAGGGAAACCACAGTTTGAAGAGATGAGGTCCCTAATCCAAGATCCAAAAACGGTCTGCTGGGATTGAAGCCCAAATTTCTGAAACTGAAGCCACGGAGCTGCGCGCCGGCCCACGAGTGGGGAGCTGCCACCCTCTGCTGGTCAGTGCTGGTACATTCTGGAAGGAAAGCGCAGAACTCTATCTTGACTAGAGAGGCGATGGCTGAGCCTAGAACAAGTCCTTTCAGCGGCAGGAAAGGACAAATGCGTATCTCACCCAACAGTTCTGGGCAGGCAAGTGTGTGTGTGTGTGTGTGTGTGTGTGTGTGTGCGCGCGCGCACGTTCGTGTGTGTGTAGGTCAGACGATAACGGGTTGCATGCAGTCAGTTCTCCTACCATGTGGGTCCGGGAGCTCTAACTCCAGTAAACAGGCTTGTTCCACAAGACCTTTCTTCACCCACTGAGCCATCTCACTGGCCCCACTGCTGTTTTTATTTTTTATTTTTTCAATGTAATTCTGTATCTATGATAAAAGTTAAGGGAGACAGAGAGAGAGAGAGAGAGAGAGAGAGAGAGAGAGAGAGAGAGAGAGAGAGAGAGAGAGAATTAGTTTTGACAATCCTGGGACAAGTTTTACTCTGGACTGACACACCCGGAGATGTGCACCTCAAAGAACTTTCTTGTCCGTTGCTTCATTTTATAATTGCTGTAACCTTATGAGGAAGCTGCTTGTTTTTGCTTTCCACACCATCAGTGAAACTCAAGGTCACTCACTCTTCTTTCTGAAACCGGGCAACTTTCCAAGGCACCATGCTGCCACCCTGTGGCACTCTCGGGGGTTACTAAGTGGGCCATAGCGTTGCGCCCCATGGGATAGATCTCCGGGGCTTCCCCAATCCAAAGGCTGCGCACTTCTTCCTTCACCGTGGAGGGGATGCTTGGAAGCATCAGATACAACTGGAAGCAAGAGTTTTCACAAAATGGCAGGTGAGCTAATTTCTGTGGAACGCACCCCTCCCACACTTCCTGCACATAAATGCCTCACCAGGGTGGCAGGCACTGTTTGCTACTTCAGCACAGCTCTATGCATTGATGAAGGGTAGGTTTTGACAAAGGCCTGGAGGGTGGGTGCAGTTCAGAGGAGAGCATGGAGGCGTACTGCTCACCCTGCCAGGTAAACGCTCTCTGAGGTTGGGGCTTCTTGTTGGTGTGGGCCCCGGTTTTCGGAGCCTTTAGAGATCCTGTCCTTCAGTGTATGAAGGAAGTTTGGGCATTTCTTCTTAACTTAGTGTAGGCTCATTGTTAAGGTTTCAGCCAACCATTTCAGTAAGCTTTCTATAGATGAACATTCTTATATCAAGTTCACATATCTAATCAATAAATTCAGCATAACCAAAAATTATGTCTCTGAACTGGCGAGATGGCTCAGTAGGTAAGGGGACCAAGTCTGACAACCTGAACCTGGAACCCACACTGTGGAAGGAGAGAACAGCCTCTTACAAGCTGCTTTCTCATGTCTCCCCATGTGCACTAATGGCACATGTATCCCCAACCCTGAGATAAACAAATAAACAATACATGTAAAAAAATTAATTTCCTTTTCCCTGCTATAACAGCCTTAAAATATGATAAATATTTCCCAGGGATTTTCAGATACAAACTGGTAAAGCCTGGAGTTTGTTGCTTCTGATATTTGTTTTCTAGGCATGCTCCGTAGTCCTTCTCTTTGGATCTGTTAGGGCCTGAGTGTTGCGATGTGTCTGGAAGTGTTGGGGCCTGAGCGTGGGTCAGAAGAACAATCAGAATGCCCGCCCCTGGAGGCGGCTACCTCACACAAAATGATTATACAACCACTGTGAAGGGAGAAGGTGACTTTTTCTTTTTTCTTTTCTCTTTCTTTCTTTCTTTTTTTAAAGATTTATTTATTTATTATGTATACAACATTCTGCCTCTATGTATGCCCGCATGCCAGAAGAGGGCGCCAGAGCTCATTACAGATGGTTGTGAGCCACCATGTGGTTGCTGGGAGTTGAACTCAGGACCTCTGGAAGAGCAGCCAGTGCTCTTAACCACTGAGCCATCTCTCCAGCCCTTCCTTCCTTCCTTCCTTCCTTCCTTCCTTCCTTCCTTCCTTCCTTCCTTCCTTCCTTCCCTTTCTTTTCTTTCTTTCTTTCTTTCTTTCTTTCTTTCTTTCTTTCTTTCTTTCTTTCTTTCTTTCTTTGAGACAAGGTCTTTCTGTGCAGCTCTTGCTGTCTTGGAACTCACTCCGTAGACTGGGCTAGTGGAGATCTGCTTCTGCCTCCCCAGTGCTAGAATGAATGGCCTGTGCCACCACACCTGCCTTAGCTGACATCTTTGGATGGGTGGAAGGGCTGTTTTTGTAGGTGAAGGAACACTGACAGGTACAATTTGGGGATTGAAAGGGTTGAAATTTACCCAGCATTCCCATTATAATCTTATAACCCCATAATCCATTGTTTCTTTACCACCATTACGATCTCTCAGTCATGCTGAAAAGGAGGTGAATTTAATTTATATGTAGTTTGGTCACCCTCAAGAGCAGATTCTGGTTTGGGGTTTTCAGAAATCTAGACTTTGCATTATAAGAAATAAAATCCTTTCTAAGCACAATGGTGCATGTCTGTGATCCCAGCCCTTGAGGCTGAGGCAGAAGGATTGTGAGTTTGACACCAGCCTGGGTTCATTCCCTTAAGGCCCCATGTTTTCTTGCATTCTGTCCATGTACCTTGGGGGGCCTGGAGCTTTGACTTCATCATAGGCTTTTGCTAAGTTCTCTAACACACCCAGAGGAAACCCACACACCCCACAGCCCTCACATTCTTTATTCCAATGTGACGTTCAATGATTGTAGCTGCTTGGTGTGCGAAAGCCCTGCTTGTCAAAGGTGTTTGGCTGTAATATTCGCAGATACTGATGTTGCATCATGCTGTGGACTAACACTGCCCTCCCTTTCTGATATGACGAAGGCTCTCGAATTACAGCACAAGAGATCGGCAAATGAATTCCAGAACACATCCAATATAGGAAACTTTGTCTTGAATCTGGTTGGAAGCCACACCATGCATTCTGAGAGCAAGGATTTGAATGAGCAACTGTGGGAACGTGGGTGTCAGGGTGATGCACAGAGGCCAGATTTATCTTCCCACCATGTGAAACAACGGTTTCCAGCTGTTAAACACAATTAGATTGTGATTTTCCAGAGGTGGGGGGCAGATAGCTGGAATCTTTCAATTGTCTATGCTTAATGACTGCAGGAGCTTTACAAGGCTTAGCACAAAGGGAAGGCACACCCGTGAAGGTCCCTGAGTGGAGGCAGAGCAGGAGACTGGGGAAGACCAAGGGAGCTAGAATTGTCCCATCAGGGTGCCAGAGATGACAGATCTGTCCTTTTGTTTATGGCTGAGTAAGATGGGTGCAAAGGAATGAGCCAGGAGCAGAGCCAGAACCACCTTAAGGGAAGGGCTGGAGGAGGGTGTGTTCTCAACCAGACAAAGCAGAAAACCTAATAATAATTCATAGTCTTGCCTCCCGCTCTGAATTTGCTGTCCACATTCAGACCTTTGTTCTGATCATACTGATCTCTTGTTCTGCCGAGACATGATGTTCTCTCCGTACTGTGTGCCTTTGCACGTTCTGTTCCTCATTCCTAGAATGTTTTTCCAGTAGTTGTCTATGTTTGTTTCACACCAGTTCAAGAATTTTTGACTCCTGGAAAAAATACAACAAACTACCCACAAATACAGTTCAAAGGGTGTGTTCTTCTGGGCTTTGAGTAGTTTAGGATATAGTCCGAGTACTTGATTTAAATGAAACGGATCTAGCAGGGCAAGAGGGCAGCAGTAGCAGGTAAATCTATGGGTGTTCAAGGCCAGCCTGGTGTACACAGTGAGTTTCAGGGCTACACAGAGAAACCCTGTCTTGATAACAAGCCAAACTAAACCAAAACAAAACAAGTCTCCTGCAAAGGAGGGAGGGACATTTCTAGAGGAAGAAGGGGAGGGGACATGCTGGCCGGGCTGGGAACAACCTGGGGACACCTAGCAGGTCTCAGTTAATCACAGGAAGCTCTGGGGACGCTGAGGCACACTTGATGGTGGTCTACTTTTAGTGGCCCTACTGGAGTTGGAAAAACTGATTTTTTAAAAATACATTCAATAATTGATCGTGCGTGCACACCCCACAGGGTGTGTGTGTGGGTCAGAGGACAGCATGTGGGAATCCATTCTCTTCTTCCGCTGTGTGTTCTAGGAATTGAGCCGTGTCATCAGACCTGCACAGCTTTGTCCACTCAACTGTCTCACCAGCCCTGGAAACAGGTCCCCATGGCACCTCGGCACCCTTGAAGCCAGCTGTGTAAGGCCCATACTGTGTGGGTTTCCTGATGGACATCAAGTTGGTGTTATTTCAGAGGAGCACAGATTCCTGCTTTGACTTAGTGGATCATCCTGTTGGGAATCCCACGGGCTTATGGCTCATTTCCTGCAGGTCAGAGTTGCCTTTGAAAAGCTCTTGGCAGCCTCCTGCGACACACCAGACCCCTGTGTAAACTGTTTCTGTTCAGAGCAGCAAGAGGCTTTGTTGATTTGTACAGTGACGTTTTAGGATGGGTGACTGGGACATCACAAAGTCTTGTAAGTTTTTGCCCACATCCTCCTGGAAGGAACTGCTTGGCTGAATAGAAGTTGGCTTGCGGGGGGGGGGGTATCATTTCCCACCCCAAATCCAGAGCTGCAGTCTTCCTGCCTCACAAAAATGTTCTGTTTTTCTTTTTCAGACAGGGTCTCAGGTAATGGCTCATCCTCCTGCCTCCACCTCCCATGTTCCCGGATTGCAGGCGTGTGCCACTACGGGCCACCATGTACCATCACGCTTGGCTGAGTTCTGCTTTCTTCTCTGAACTGAGGATGTGAAAAGTGTACAGAGGAAATGCAATTTAAAAGATTTTCCTTTCTTCCCTGCTGACCTGGAGCACTGGCTCCTTCCTCAGGGTGGCTCCTGCGTAGTTGTGGGTGTGAGTCTGGTTTCTACACAAACTGCTGGCCAGTTTGCCTAATCTTGTGGCACTGTTATGAAATCCTAATTAAATTTAGAAAAAGATCTGAGCAAAACCCAAGGTATCCCCGAATTTACTACAGTGTTGATTAATCCCACCTCCAAACTCACTTGCTGAGTATTTCTTTTTTGCTTTTCCTAATTTTTTTCTTAACTTAAAATCTTTTATTTGATTTATTTTGTAAGCATCTGGGTATTTTGCTTGCATGCATGACCGTGCACCACATGTGTGCCTGCGTAGGTCAGAAGAGGTCTTCAGATGCATGGAAACTGGGGATGCAGGTAGCTGTGAGCCTTCGGGCGGGTGCTGGGAATCGAGCCGACGTCCTCTGGAAGAGCAGCCAGTGCTCTCAGCTGAGTATTCAGTCATCTCTCCAGCCCCTGCTAGGTGTTTCCTAAAGGTCATGATGTCTTAGCAAAGTTAGCGGCTTTGCTCTGTTGAAAGAAACAGCCCTCAGGGGAACAAAAGCTATGGAACCAAGTATGGGAGACCATGGCCTGAGAACGTAGATTTAGGTTTCCACAAATACTGTGGTGTAGGCGGAGACTGCTTTTCGTTTCCCAGCCGCCCAGACCTGAATAATCGCACAAAAGCTATATTAATTACAGCGCTGCTCAACCAATGACTCAGGCATATTTCTAGCTAGCTCTTACATCTTGAATTAACCCATTTATATTAATCCGTGTGTTGCCACAAGGCTGTGGCTCACCTGTAAAGATTCTGAGCATCTTCTCCTTCTGCAGCTACATGGTGTCTCTCTGACTCAACCTTACTCTCTCTATATATCTCTTTCAGCCTGGCTATATTCTGCCCTGGCATAGGCCAAAGTAGCTTTATTCATTAACCAATAAAAGCACAAGGACATCCCTTACCACTGTGGTCCATCTTGATTAACAGGCTCATGAAGTTCTATAGGAACTCAACAGAGAAAGTTGTAGACCAAGACACTTTCCAGTTATGCTGTGGGAACATCAAGCAGGTGACAGCCAAGTAGGGGATCCAGCTAGAAGCCTCATGTTATTGGATGGCAGTCTTTGCCTTTTGGTTAGGAAGCTAGGGGCCTTGGGGGTCTGGACAACCAAACGGTTTCTCTAATGGTCACGAAGATGTTATGTCACACACAGAGGAGTGTGATAAATGGTTATTAAGAGGGTAGCTATGCCCCAAGATAATTCGGCTCTGGGCTTGCAACATTCTCTCCATGTCACTGAAGTTCTTTGTCATTTAGTCAGTCAGTGTTTGTGGTTACAGCTTCTTTTCAGGATTTCCCCTTCCCATTGCCCACAAACTCCTCAAGTGAGACTGGAAAGTTGGAGATCCAATGAGACAGTTGGGATTGTAATTGGATTTATATTGAATTGATAGATTAATTTGGGGAACCATGTCATTTTTACAATGTTGAGCCTTCCAGTTTGTGAACATGGTGTGTTGTTAAGCATTCGTTTGGTTCTTTTAAATGTCTGTCAATGAACTTTTATATCCTCCCTAGCCCTCCCCTTTCCTACTTGTAAATTGTTTCTCTCAGGAATTTATTTCAGTAACAGGAAGATGCAAAGCTGACTAACACAGACACTTGGTTAAAATTAAAATCTTCAGGCCACTGATGAGATGACTCAGTGGGTGAACGTGCCTGGGACCGAGTCTAGGAGCATTCCTAAGACGGAGCCTGGGACCGAGTCTAAGAGCATTCCTAAGACCAGCCTGGGACCGAGTCTAGGAGCAATCCTAAGACCAGCCTGGGACCGAGTCTAAGAGCAATCCTAAGACGGAGCCTGGGACCGAGTCTAGGAGCAATCCTAAGACAAGCCTGGGACCGAGTCTAGGAGCAATCCTAAGACGGAGCCTGGGACCGAGTCTAGGAGCCTGGGACCGAGTCTAGGAGCAATCCTAAGACCAGCCTGGGATCGAGTCTAGGAGCAATCCTAAGACGGAGCCTGGGACCGAGTCTAGGAGCCTGGGACCGAGTCTAGGAGCAATCCTAAGACCAGCCTGGGACCGAGTCTAGGAGCAATCCTAAGACAAGCCTGGGACCGAGTCTAGGAGCAATCCCAAGACGGAGCCTGGGAACGAGTCTAGGAGCAATCCTAAGACAAGCCTGGGACCGAGTCTAGGAGCAATCCTAAGACCAGCCTGGGACCGAGTCTAGGAGCATTCCTAAGACCAGCCTGGGACGGAGTCTAGGAGCAATCCTAAGACCAGCCTGGGACTGAGTCTAGGAGCAATCCTAAAACGGAGCCTGGGACCGAGTCTAGGAGCAATCCTAAGACGGAGCCTGGGACCGAGTCTAGGAGCAATCCTAAGACGGAGCCTGGGACTGAGTCTGGTGGTTTGAGTTTGGTTTCTAGGACCCACCACCTGGAAAGAGAAAATTGACTCCCTCAGGCTGATCTCTGGTCTCTACTTGCACATTTTCCTGTAATTTTCATTCTTATTTTAAAATCTGTATAAGTGTTTGCCTATATGTTTGTCTGATCACAAGGGTATGGTGTCTGGTATCAAGGATGCCAGAATTCACTGTCGGATTCCTTGAAATGGAGTTACAGATGGTTGTGAGGCATTATGTGGGTGCTGGCAATCAAACCCTGATCCTCTGGAAGAGCAGCCAGTGAGTGCTCTTAACCACTGAGCCGTCTCTCCAACACCAATTTATTTTTCTTTATGATTGAATAATACTCCATTGTGCATATACATACCACATTTTATTTTTTTCATTTATGTGCATTGGTGGTTTGCTTACATGTATGTCTGTATGAGGGTGTCAGATCCCCTGGGACTGGAGTTGCACACAGTTGTGAGTTGACATGTGGGTGCTGGGAATTGAACCCAGGTCCTCTGGAAGAGCAGTTATGTGTGTCCAGGTAAGAGTGGAGGTCAGAAGAAGACATCAGAGCCCTGGAACTGGAGTTACATTGTGAGTCACTATGTGGGAACTGAACTCATGTCCTCTGTAAGACTGCTCAGCTAGCTCCATTGTTCCTATTTGTTTTCTCAATGATGACTGTCTCCGTCAGGGTGGCTGCGGCTCTGAAGAAACACCAAAGTCAAAAGGAACTTGAGGAGGGAAAGACTTTATTTGGCTTACGCATCTAGAGTCAGAGTCAATTGAGGAAAGCCAAGGAAGGGGCTCAAGCTAGATGGTTGAGCCTGGAGGCAGGAGCTGATGCAGAGGCCTCGGAAGGGAGCTGCTGCACACTGGCTTGCTCCCCATGGCTTGCTCAGCCTGCTTTCTTATAGCATCCATGACCACCAGCCTAGGGGTGGCACTGCCCATAATTGGGTGGACCCTCCCACATTAGTCATCAGTCAGGAAAATGCACCACAGGTTTTCCCACAGGCCAATCTAGTGGGAGCATTTTCACCATTGAGGTTTCTTTCTCCCAAGTAACTCTAGTTTGCGTTAAGCTGACATTAAACCAGCCAGCACAGAGACCATTCTGACTGGAGCTGGAATCTCAATGTGACTTTGATTTACATTTCCTTGATGACTAAGAATGTTGAACATTTTCCAAATATTTTTTTTGGCCATTTTTCTTCCTTCATCTTCGTTTCCCCATTTATTTATTAATTTAATTTTATTTTTTTTTAGATAGAGTCTTATGCATCCCAAGTTGTCCCCATACTGCTACATTGCTGAGCATAACCTTAAACTGTTCATCGTCCTGTCTCCACCTCCAGAGTGCTTGGCTAGCAGGTGTGCGTCACCTGGTTTACCAGGTGTTATGGATGCTCGCAGACTGAGTCATATCTGCAGCCCATTCTGAGGTTCCCACGCATCGTAGGCATTGATCTCTGTTGGATGTGTGATGGCAGAGCTGGCCCTCATCTGGGGGCTGTGTCTTTACTCTGCCGATTGTGCAGCAGTGTGCAGAAGTTTTGGAATTACCTGTAGTTCCGTTCCTCGGGTCAGTTCTGCAGCTTTTGCGTCCCTTTCGGAAGACTCGTGTCGGTGCTCTCTCCTGACATGCCTTCTTGATGTTGCACACCTTCTGTGAACATCTTCAAGCCCTTTACATTGATTTTCATGCAGAGTGAGCTGTGGAGGTTGAAAGAAAATGGGCCCCAGAGGGAGGGGCACTATTAGGAGGTGTGGCTTTGTTGGAGTGGGTGTGGCCTTGTTGGAAGAAGTGGATCATGGTGGAGGCAGGCTTTGAGGTTTTCTATGCTCAAGCCATACCCAGTGTCTGAGACCACTTCCTGTTGCCTGCATATCAAGATGTAGAACTCTCAGCTACTTTCCCAGCACCTTGTCTGTCTGCACGCCACCGTGTTGCACCATGATGATAATGGACTAAACCTCTGAAAATGTAAGCCACTCCAATTAAATGTTTTTCCTTTATAAGAGTTGCTGTGGCTGGGTGGTGGTGGTACACACCTTTAATCATGGCATTTAGGAGGCAAAGACAGGCAGATCTCAGTGAGGTCGAGGCTAGTCTTGTCTATAGAGCAAGTTCCAGGATGGTTACACAGAGAAACCCTGTCTCGAAATACAAAAAAAAAAAAAAAAAAAAAAAAGTTGCTGTGGATATGTTGTCTCTTCACAGCAATAAAAACCCTAAAGGAAGATCTGACCTCCTTTTACACGAGGGCATCCAAATTCCCTAGCATAATTTGTTGAAAAGGCTCTTTTCTCTAGTGTATGTTTTTGGCATCTTTGTCAAAATATCAGGTGACTGTAGCTCCATGGGCCTGGTTCTGACCCTTGACCACATCCCACTGGCTAGGCCAGGCCTGATTTTGTGTCAATACTGTTCTGTTTCTTTTCTCTTTTCAGTCAGTAGAAGGGGGGGGGGGTGTCCCAGGGCCATTGGCCCGTCTGGCCACCCTCTCCTTTACTTGGCCTTCTGCTGGGGGGCAGAGCTTGTTGGTGTGGCCGCAATTCCTGTGGGGGATGATAATGTGGGGGTGCAGGCTTGTGTGGCACCTGTGGTGGATCAGCTCCGTGCTTTTGGAAAAGAGCCATATTGTCCCTGCTGTAGTCTGGGAAGATTTCCCTGCTCAAACACACGCACGCGTGCGCGCGTGCACACACACACACACACACACACACACACACACACACACAGATTTCTATGTGATTTAAAAAAATGTAATTATTTATTTTTACATCCCGACTGCAGTTACCCCTCCCCCTACCTCCCCTCCTTTTCCTAGAGGTTGCGCCAAGTCGTTTGGATAACTTACATATAACAAATTTATTTAATGAGGGTGTCTGTAGTAATGCCAGTATTCGACAATTAGCAACAATTAGATAGACAGTGATGTTAATTTAGGAACTCCTTGATGCTGGGGATTTGGACTCTGAGGCTGTGTTTATACAACCATGGCACCCGCAGGAGGGTATCTTTTCATACACTGCAAAGGAGTCAAATGAGGTCAGAGGGTCAGATAGTAAAAGGTTTATGTGATGCTGAGGAGCTTGGCTTTCCCCTCGAAGGCAGTGAGCTCCATATGAGTGCTTTAAAATACACTTATTGAGTGTGTGTGTGTGTGTGTGTGTGTGTGTGTGTGTGTGTGTGTGTGGGCACGCACAGGCCACAGACCACATGGGGAAGTCAGAGGCTACCTTCTCCCCCACACCTCCTCCTTCCAAGACAAGGTTTCTCTGTGTAGCCCTGGCTGTCTGGAATTCACTCTGTAGACCAGGCTGACCTCCAACTCAGAGGTCACGTGACTCTGCTTCTTGAGTGCTGGGATTACAGGCGTGTGCCATCACCACCCAGATTTTCTTTCTTTTTCAGAGGACAACTTGTGGTCGTCAGTTCTCTCCTTTCATCATGTGGTCCTGAGGACCCAACTTAAGTTGTCAGGCTGGTAACAAGCCTCCTTATCTGCTGAGCCGTCCTCTCAGACCAGTGTGTGTGCGTGTGTATGTATGTATTTTTAATGCTATTACTAATGTGATTATTCTAGACACTGACTGTCACTTTCTACCTAAAAATCCTTCTAAGGCAAGCATTGTGGTACAAGCTGTAACCCCAGCTCACCACAGGCTTGTTTCCATAAAGAAGTCACACTGGCAACAGCCTGGAATATGCTGTACGTAAGGAAATGTGGATATGCTGAAGTCAGTAAGAAGGCGGTTCCAGCCCAGTGATGTAGTGATATTTCCTTTGTATTTTAATAAATAAAGCTTGCCTGAAGATCACCTCAGTCTCATTCTAAAGATTCGTGGAGGCAGGATCGCCATTTCGGTTTGAGGTAGAGGTAAGAGCCAGTGGCTGGCTGCTTTGCTTTTCTGATCTTCAGGTTGAGCCCCAATATCTGTCTCTGGGTTTTTATTACTCGTGCTACACAGTGATAGGGAGGGTGGGGGAGGAGGAAATGGAGAGAGAGAGACAGACAGACAGACCAGACAGACAGACAGACAGACAGACACACACACACACACACACACACACACACACACACACACACACACACACACACACACACACACACACACACAATGTCTTAGCTCACATGACCACTTATTGCCAGGCATTATCTAAATACTTTATGAGGACTGCCCTCTTTATTGCTCTCAACAACCATATGAGATTGGGGTTATCTTCATTTTATAGATTAGGAAGTGGAGGCCTAAACTAAGTAGTAATTTGTTTAAGGCCACAAGGGTTCTGGCTCAGGGACTGGCTTCCTGATCTAGCTACCTGGCCTCAAAGTCTAATCTGAAATCTATACCCTCATCCTCCCAGCATGAAACAGGGACAATAGGGAGAGAAAGAAGTAGCTTGGGGGCTGGAGAGATGGCTCAGTGGTTAAGAGCACTGGCTGCTCTTGGAGAGGACCTGGATTTGATACCAAGCATCCAAACAGGTGCTCACAACCATCTCTAACTCCAGTTTCAGGGGATCTGCTGCCCTCTTCTGGCCGTCTTGAGCCCCACACTGATGTGGTGCACCAACATACATGAGGGCAAAATACATGCAGAAGTAAAAATAAAGGAAAAATTATTTAAAAAATTTAAAAAAGGAAGAAGTGGCTAAATGGAGAAGATTAAGGAGTCACTAGCAAGACTGGGTGTCAGGTAAGATAAGGATTCGCAGGACGATAGGAACTGAAGTAGGCATTCAGGCCCAGGCAGACCCTGTTCCTCATTGTGTCATGTGGGGGTAGTTTTGAGGGGAAAACTCTTATCTTCTCTTGCATATTCACCCCTATCTCCTTCAGGGAGACAGAACTTGACTATGAGGAAAACATTCAAGCTACTTCCCTCTGTCCCTTATTTTTCTTGGAGTCAGTTTGCATTTTTCTGTTCTAAGTCTTACAGGGATGGGCTACCAAGTAAGAGCCTGGAGTTGCTGAGGGCTGTTTTGCTTGATTGTGCCAGTTAAGATGAACTCTGGGAAAGTAACAGAAATCCCAAACAACTCAGAGTCAGGTAGGTTAACATTTTTCCTTCCGTGGTGGTATCTGGAAATAGTCCATAGAGGACTGGCACGGTGGCTTTGCCCTCCCGAAGCCCTGGAAATTCCAACTGCTTTCTGCTCACCCTCAGCATGAAGGGTTCTGTAAGAGCATACATACTGTCCCTATCACACATTTCCAGACAAGAAGGTGGAAGAGGGATGGAGGAACGGTGCACAGCAAATTTTAGCATTTTCATTGACGCTTTCTTGAAGAAAACTGCTTCTATCTTACAGACCCTCACTCCGAGGGAATCCTGAAGGCTTGTCTGTATCCCAAGCAGCCGCTTCCTCAGTTCCAGATGAAGAAGTCTATTGAAAGGGTTGGGTTGACAACCCAGAATGTAAGAGTACCTCCTGCTCTTCCAGAGGACTTTGACGCCATCTGCTGGCCTATGTGGGCATCTACACACCTATCGTACACATAAATCAAAATTTTAAAGAAACCAGCATGTCATGGTGGCATATTCCTTTAATTCCAGCACTTGGGAGGCAGAGACAGAAGGATCTCTGTGAGTTTGAGATCAGCCTGCTCTACATAGAGTTCCAGGACAGTCAGGGCTGTGTAGAGAAAGACTGTTTCAAACAACAACAACAACAACAAAATCTTTAGAAGTCTATTAGTGAAAGAGGGAACAGATACTACATTATTTTTACTTATTTCCTTAACTGCAGTTGGTGAGAGCTGGCCTATTCCAGGGCCTACTACATCTTAGATGACAGAACCAATCAGAGAGGGAGTACATAAATGCCAATGCTATTTATTTGGAGACAGCAGTGTACTGAGTCCATTCAGGTAGGTAGAGATGAGGGGAGATGTTTAAAGATAAAACGGTCATTTTTGGCCACAGTGATATCAGTCTGAGGCTGAAAATACAGTAAGTCGCCAGACACACATCCTTGAAAATTTGTGTGTGTGTGTGAGGTTGTGGTGACGTCTGTGCAAGCTGGTGGTTCTGGGTATCTTTTGGGATGATCATTGTCAGGTAACCTTGTAGAAGAATCTTTTCTTTGTTAACTCCAAGTTTTATTGATTTGTTTAGGAGAGACATGAGGGATTTGATTTATCCCAATCTGGCTTTGAACTTGCCACATAATATTGTGAAGTCCCAATCCTTCGGCTTCCATGCTGGGACAATAGATGTGTATTAGCCTGGTTTACAAATCAAGTCTAACCTGGGGCTTTGGGAATGCTGGATAGGTGCTCTACCAACTGAGCTGTATCTTGGCCCATTTTCTGAAGTTGGCTAGTACTTTGGATCTCAAGTTTCTATCTTTTACTGTCGTGAGATTTCCCGAGATTCTGGTACATGTCTGTGCCTATGTGTCTCTGAAGCATGCTGAGTTTGCAGCTTGCATTCTGAAAATTTTGCTTGTGCTGTGGAGGTAACCTGCCACCAGATGTCATCGGAGCACCTTGGGCAGAGCTACACAATAGATCTGGTTGTCTAGTGCCATTAACATCCTCTTCATTTTGAGAGACAAAGCCCTAGAAACACAACCCTCTCTGTCAAATAAAACCTAAGTTCTGTGTGTTAAATACAAAGATGGTTTCCTCAATGGAAGGTTTGCAAGTAAACCACTCGGTTATCACAGAGATTGGTTCACCAAGGGCTGATTTATGACTAACATTTTGCTAAGTGCCTTATTGGCTGTTGTTTTGTTTAAAAATATTTATTTATTTTATGCATATGAGTGTTTTGTCTGCATGTATGTATGTGTACCATGTGACTGCCTGGTGTCTGCAGAGGTCAGAAGAGAGTATCAGATTCCCTGGAACTAGAGTTATAGAAGGTTGTGAGCCACCATGTGGGTGCTGGGAACTGAACCCAGGTCCTCTGGAAGAGCAGTCAGTGCTCTTAACCATGGAACCATCTCTGTTCCAGACCGTTTTGATTGAGATTACCAATCCATGAGAGCTTGTATATGCCCTTCTCTTCAGCAGTGTCTTCCCTGGACCAGAAGAGGATGTTGGGTCTCTTGGAGCTGGAATTACAGGCAATAGTGTATGTACGGAGGTCAGAGGAGAACCTGAAGGAGCTGGTCTTCTCCTTCCAGTATGTGGGTCCCAGGGGGTTGTCAGGCTTAGTGGCAGGTGTCTTTATCAGGTGAACTGTCACATTGATCCACTGATAATTTTGTAGTTGGGTTTTTAAAAAAAATTGTTGAATGATAGGGGATTTTTATGTTTCTGGATAGACCCTTTGTCAGGTCAATGGTACATATTTTTTTTAATAATTTTATTTATTTATTACCAGTTCTGTGGCTTTCTTTCTCTCTGTCATTTTTTAAATTGATTTTATTGAGCTATACATTTGTTTTTTGCTCCCCTCCCTTCCTCTCCTCTCCCCTTCAACCCTCTCCCATGGTCCCCATGCTCCCAGTTTACTCAGGAGATCTTGCCTTTCTCTACTTCCCATGCAGATTAGATCCACGTATGTCTCTCTTAGGGTCCTCATTGTTGTCTAGTTCCTCTGGGATTGTAATTTGTAGGCTTTTTTTTTTTGCTTTATGTTTAAAAACCACTTATGAGTGAGTACATACATGTGATAATTTTCTTTCTGGGTCTGAGTTGCCTCACTCAGCATGATGTCTTCTAGCTCCATCCATTTGTCTGCAAATTTCAAGATATCATTATTTTTTCTGCTGTGTAGTACTCCATTGTATAAGTATACCACATTTCCCTTATCCATTCTTTGGTCAAGAGGCATTTAGGTTGTTTCCAGGTTCTGGCTATGACAAACAAAGCTGCTATGAACATAGCTGAGCACATGTTATTGTGGTACGATTGAGCATCCTTTGGGTATATACCCAAAAGTGGTATTGCTGGGTATTAAGGAAGGTTGTTTCCTAGTTTTCTGAGAAATCGCCATACTGATATTCAAAGGGGTGTATCAGCTTGCACTCCCACCAGCAATGCAGAAGTGTTCCCTTTACCCCACAACCTCTCCAGAATAAGTTGTCATCAGTGTTTTTGATCTTGGCCATTCTTACAGGTATAAGATGGAATCTCAGAGTTGTTTTGATTTGCATTTCTCTGATGGCTAAGGATGTTGAGCATTTCCTTAAATGTCTTCCAGCCATTTTAGATTCCTCTGTTGGGAGTTCTCTCTTTAGGTCTATACCCCATTTTTTTTATTGGATTATTTGTTCTTTTGATGACCAATTTCTTGAGCTCTTTGTATATTTTGGAGACCTGACCTCTGTCTGATGTGGGGTTGGTGAAGATCTTTTCTGTAGGCTGCTGTTTTGTTTTGTTGACTGTCACGACCACCTCGACCAGCAAGGAAGACGCAACATCGAACTCTTGTTTCTGCAGTTTATTCAGGAACCTTGAACAATCTTCTGACTCTCTCTCTTTCTCTCTCTCACTCTTTCATTCTCTCTCTCTCACTCTCTCTCACTCACTCACTCTACCTCTCTCTCATTCACTCACTTTCTCTCCCTGGCGGAAGCCCGCCTGCAGCCTAAGTAGCCTCTGGGTAGCCAACCCCGGCGTGCCACGTAGGCACTACAGATAGGTCCAGGTATGCAGAAGCAAGCCAGATCCTTGGCCTTAGCCAAATATGGAGTTGTTTATCACAGAGAGCACTCGCCATCGGGAAGGCGGAGAGTGGAAGCCGGCGCCATCTTTAAGGCGCAGCTGCACGCAGCTCTCTACAGTTGACCATGCCCTTTGCTTTACTGAAGTTTTTCAGTTTCAGGAAGTCCCATTTATTGTTTCTCTCAGTGTCTCTGCTACTGGGGTTATATTTAGGAAGTGGTCTCCTGTGCCAATGCATTCAAGTGTACTTCCCACTTTCTCTTCTATAAGATTCAGTGTGGCTGGCTTTATGTTGAGGTCTTTGATCCATTTGGACTTGAGTTTTGTGCATGGTGATAGATATGAATCTATTTTAATTCTTCTACATGTTGATATCCAGTTATGCCAGCACCATTTGTTAAATATGCTTTTTTTCCATTTGATATTTTTTGCCTTTTTGTCAATGATTAGGTGTTCATAAGTGTGTGGGTTAATATTCAGGTCTTCAATTCAGTTCTATTGGTTCTCCTGTCTGTTTTTATGCCTATACCAAGCTGTTTTCAGTACTGTAGCTCTGTAGTAGAGTTTGAAGTAAGGGATTGTGATGCCTCCAGAAGTTCTTTTATTATACAGGATTGTTTTGGCTATCCTGGATTTTTTGCTTTTCCATATGAAGTTGAATATTGTTCTTCCGAGGTCTGTGAAGAATTTTGCTGAGCTTTTGATGGGCATCACATTTGAATCTGTAGATTGCTTTTGGTAAGATTGCCATTTTTACTATGTTAATTCTACCTACCCAAGAGCATGGGAGGTCTTTCCATTTTCTGGTGTCTTCTTCAATTTCTTTCTTCAAAGATTTAAAGTTCTTGTCATACAAGTCTTCCACTTGTTTGGTTAGAGTGACTCTTGAGATATTTTATGCTATTATGGCTATTGTGAAGGGTGATGTTTCTCTGATTTCTTTCTCAGTCCATATATCATCTATGTACAGGAGGGCTACTGATTCTTTTGAGTTAATCTTGTATCCTGCTATATTACTCAAAGTGTTTATGAGTTGTAGAAGTTCCTTGGTAGAATTTTTGGGGTCACTTATGTTAACTATCATATCATCAGCAAATAGTGAGAGTCTGACTTTTTCTTTTCTGATTCGTGTCTCCTTGATCTCCTTTATTGTCTTATTGCCCTAGCTAGGACCTCAAGAACTATATTGAATAGATATGGAGAGAGTGGACAGCCTTGTCTTGTTCCTGATTTCAGTGGGATTGCTGGGAGTTTCTCTCCATTTAGTTTGATGTTGGCTGTTGGCTTGCTGTATATTGCCTTTATTATGTTTAGGTATGTTACGTGTATCCCTGCTCTCTCCAAGACCTTTATCATGAAGGGATGTTGTACTTTGTCGAAAGGTTTTTTGGCATCTAATGAGATGATCATGTGGTTTTTATTTTTCAGTTTTTTTATATGGTGGATTACGATGACAGATTTTTGTATGTTGAACCATCCCTGCATCTCTGGGATGAAGCTGACTTGATCATGGTGGATGATAATTTTGATCTGTTCTTGGATTTGATTTGCCAGTATTTTATTGAGTATTTTTGCATCAATGTTCATGAGTGAGTCCATTTATATTAAGGGATATTAATGACCAGTGAGTGCTATCTCCTGTTAATTTAGTTTTCATTGTTGGTGATGTAATTTTGTGTGTTTTCCCCTTCTTTGGGATTTACTGCTGTGAGACCATCAATTCTCTGTGCTTTCATTGATGTAGTCAGCTTCCTTGGGTTGGAGTTTTCCTTCTAGTACTTTGTGTAGGGCTGGGGTTGTGGCTAGGTATTAGTTAAATCTGGCTTTGTCATGGAATATCTTGTTTTGTCCTTCTATGGTGATTGAAAGTTTTCCTGGGTATAGTAGTCTGGGTTGGCATCCGTGGTCTCTTAATGTCTGCATAACGCTTGACCAGGACCTTCTGGCTTTCATTGTCTCCATTGAGAAGTCAGGTGTAATTCTGATAAGTCTGCCTTTATGTGTTACTTGGCCCTTTTCCTTTGCAATTCTTAATATTCTTTCTTTATCCTGTCTGTTTAGTGTTTTGATTATTACTGTTGAGGTTTTTTTTTTTTTAAATTCAGTCTATTTGGTATTCTGTAAGCTTCTTGTATCTTCATAGGCATAGCTTTCTTTAGGTTGGGAAAGTTTTCTTCTACAATTTTTGTTAAATATATTTTCTGTGCTTTCGAGTTGAACTTCTCCTTCTTCTATATCTATTATTAGATATATTCTTAGGTTTGGTTTCTTCATAGTGTCCCATATTTCCTGGATATTTTGGATTAGGCTTTTGTTAGATTTAATGTTTCCTTTGACTGATGAGTCTATTTCCTCTATTGTATCTTCAGCGCCTGAGATTCTCTCTTCCATCTTTTGTGTTCTGCTGTTTAAGCTTGCATTTGTGGTTCCTGATAATTTTCTCATGATTTCTGTTTCTATAATTCCCCAACTTGTGTTTTATTTATTGTCTCTATTTCAGTTTTCAAGACTTGAATAGTTTCTTTCATATGCTTGATTGCTTTTTCTTGGTTTTCTTTAAGGGATATGTTGATGTCTTCAATTTTTCATTTGTCTTTTCTTCCATTTCTTTAAGGGAATTTTTCATTGCCTTTTTAAGGGCCTCAAACATTCTCCTAAAATATTTTTTTTAGGTCATTTTCTTCTGCTTCATCTATATTTGGTTATTCAAGTCTTGCTGTTGTAGGGTCACTAGTTTTTACTGGTGTCATGTTGTTCTTTGTGGTGTTGTGTGTGTTCTTACCTTGTTTACCCATCTTTTCCTCTGATTGGTATAGTTGGGGCTGTCTGTGACTCTGGTGAGCAGTCTTCCTGGTGCCAGTGGATCCAAGGCTCAGATGGTTGCTCCTTGTGGTGCAGTCAACACCACAGTTCCAGGCACCTCATTGGTCACTCTGTGTTCCTGGAGGTCACTCTGCACTCCTGGGGGTTTGCTCTGCTCCCATGGAGTTTATTGTCTCAGGCCTGCTCCAGCCTAGGTCGCTGGCTCAGTCCTGTGTCTGTAAATGTCCATTGTCTGGCTCCACTCCTACAGAGGTTCCTGGCTTGGGGTTGGTCTCACAAAGGTCGACTTGGGTGCACCCGGACTTGCAGAGATCCTGGCTCAGGCCTACTCCCTCAGAGGTCCCAGACTCATGTCCAGACCTGCAGAAGTCTCTGATTCCTGCCTACTCCCTTGGAGGTCCCAGACTGATGCCCGGACCCACAGAGGTCCTGGCTCAGGCCTATTCCCTGGGAGGTCCCAGACTCACACCTGGAACCACAGAGGTCTCTGGCTCTGGCCTATTCCCTGGGAGGTCCCAGACTCACACCTGGACCCACAGAGGTCTCTGGCTCTGGCCCACTCCCTCAGTGGTTGCTCCCCTGTCCTCTCTGTCATTTGTATCATCTGACTCTCAGCTATTGTAAAATTTGGGGGTGGTCTGATGTATCTATTTTTTTCTTTGTTGACTGTGGTTGTCAGTGTCATACACAAAGTCTGGTGCCATGATGCTCCCCCACATCTCACGTTTTCCCCAAGAGCTGCACAGTTTCAGGTCTTATGTTTGGGTGTCTGATCCATTGTAACTTTAAAAAAAGATGTGTTTATTTATATGTGTCTGAGGTTTTGTCTCCCTTTTGTATACCCTGTGTATGCAGTGCCTGCTGAGGTCAGAAGTGGATGTTGTGAGCCACCACATGGGTGCTGGGAATTGAACCCGAGTGCTTTGCAAGAACAGCCAGAGTTTTTAACCATAGAACCATATTTCCAGCCCCAGCCCCTTTTGATTTTAAGGTTTAGTATTGATATCTTGACATTATGTCTTCTCTCCCATGAACACAGAGTGTTTCTGTGTATGAATGTTACTGAGTTCTGCAGTTTTGTAGTTTAAGTATGCAAGTCTTTCACATTCATGGTTAACTTTATTCCTAAGCATTTTCTTTCTTTGAGATTCTATTGGAAAGGGGCGTTTCCCTTAACTTCCCCTTTGGATTGTTCATTGTTAGTGCATAGGAACACAGCTAACTGATTGGTGTATGTTGATTTTGGATCCTGTAGCTTTGCTGAATTCATTTATTATTATTAGCATTTTTTTGTATAATCTTTAGAATTTTATGTATAAGATTATATTGTTTGATTTTTGAAAAAATATTTGTTTTTATTATTTTTAAGTATGTGTATGCATGTGTGACTATGTGTGAGAACGTGTACATAAATGTAGATGTGCTCACAGGCCTGAAGAGGGCATCAGATCTCCTGAAGCTGGCGTTGCAGTATTTGTGAGTCTCCCTACAAACAGGATATGTTCTTACCTGCTGAGCGGTCTCTCCAGCTGCTTATGTTGCTTGTTAATAGAGACAATGTTGCTTCTTCCTATCCAACAAGGGTAGATACTATGTAATTAGAATAAGAATGGCCTCCATAGGTTCATATATTTGAGTGCTTAGACATCAGGGAGTAGTACTACTGAGAAGGATTAGGATATGTGGTCTTATTGGAGTAGGAGTGGCTTGGTAGAGAAAGTGTGTCACTCGGGATGGGCTTTGAAGTTTCAAAAGCCCAAGTCAGGTCCAGTGTCTCTCCTTCTATCTGCATGGGGATTCAGGTATAGAACTCTCAGCTACTTCTTCAGCATCATTTCTGCCTGTGTACCACCATGCTACCTGCCATGGTGATAATTGACTAAACCTCTGAAATTGTAAGCAAGTCCTGATTAAATGCTTTGTCATGGTCATGGTGTCTCTTCACAGCAATAGAACAGTGACTAAGACAGATACTTTTGGTTTTCTTGCCTAATTGTTTTGGCTGGGACTTATAGCACTCTGCTAAAGTGTTGAAGGAAGAGTCTTTCACCATGGAGTGTGATGTTTTCTGTGGATCCTTCATCCATTATTATAGTTGATTTATTTATTTACTTAATTTGTCTGTGTGTGTGTGTGTGTGTGTAGGACAGAAGATGGCAGTTGCTATTCTCCTTTGTTACTCTTTGACTATTATTTTTGAAGCAGGGTCTCTTCCTAACCCAGGGGATCATTTTTACTTCAGCTAAAATGGGAGCTGTTAAGCCCTATAAATCCTCCCTGTCCCTATCCCATTTGGAGCTGGTGTTACAGGTATACGCAGGATAGCTGACTTGCTACATGGATGGTGGGATCTGAACTCTATTTCCCATGATTGCACAAATGCTCAAAACTGTGGAGCTATCATACCCCAGTCCAATGGATCTTCCAGACTGTCTCGCTCTCCCTAAGTGCCTCACCCTGTTTTTCACAGAGTCTTGGATGCTCTGTTGTTGTCCATCCATCTGTAACCTCAGGCTGCCACCAACCACGGACATGAACTGCACCTGTCACTGTTTTCAGTCACTTCCATCTAGTATTCAAAATTACACAGCTGCTACTGTCTGACCTTTGGGTCACACAGGACAAAATCAGTTCTTTCTGTGAGATTCAGACAAACCAGAATGCTGGAGATAGCATTCACCTCCTTTTTTCTCAAGGGAAATGGAGGATTTGGCGGCTTTCTTATGCTATGCTGGAAAGGGCTTAGACAAAGATGTATAAAAATGTCATAAGCTCTTCTACTTAAAAACTGTTGCTATGGGGATGGAGGTATAGTTTAGAGGTTAAGAACACTTGTTGCTTGTGCAGAGGACTGGTTTGATTCCCAGCACCCACATGGTGGCTCACATCCATCTGTAACCCAAGGAGTCCAATAGGTACACATGTGGTATAAATACAGGCATGCATGCAAAATATTCATACACATAAAGTAAAAATAAACAGATACAGCTGGGTGTGGTGGCGCATGCCTTTAATCCCAGAGCTCAGGAGGCAGAGACCTTTGTGAGTTTGAGGCCAGCCTGGTCTACAGAGTGAGTTCCAGAACAGCCAGAGCTATAAGGAGAGACCCTGTTTCAAAAAAAAAAAAAAAAAAGAACCCAACCAAAAACAAATACAAAAAAAATTTAAAATAGAGGAATAAAAAGCTGTTGCCTCTTCTTGATTGAGCATCAGTTTGGTTTCTTTAAGTCTTTGCTGGTTTCTAGAACCCCCACAATTCTATTTCCAGTCAATCTGTTGTTTACTTTTCTAGGGGGAAATGATGGCCTGGTATTTTTGTCCAATCTTGTTGATGCCACTGTAAGAAAGTTCTAGAAGTTTTTATTTATTATTATTATTTTGTTTTTTCTTTCTTTTTTTATATTTTGGTTTGTTGAGACAGTGTTTCTCCGTGTAGCTCTGGCTGTTCTGGAACTTGCTCTGTAGACCCGACTAGCTTCAAACTCAGAGATCCACCTGCCTCTGTCTCTCAAGTGCTGGGATTAAGGGCATGTGACATTATGCCCAACTTGTTGCTATTATTATTATTATAAGCTTTATCTTTTTGTATATCACAACTGTGATTAGGATTAAATTTTATAGATAACTGTCTGACTTTAGCTATAATGCTACCAGATTCTTACTATATAGCTTGGTGAATATAGTGGTTTTAATGAGAGCGGTCTCCAAAGACTCATGTATTTGAATGCTTAGCCACCAGGGAGTGGAACTTTTTGAAAGGTTAAGAAGGTTAGGAAGTGTGGCCTTGTTGGAGAAAATGTGTCACTGGGGTTGGGCTTTGAGATGCCAAAAGCCCTTACTAGGGCTTCTCTGTGTTCTAGAACCATGGGTTTCCTTTCGCTCCCATTTCCTTATTTGTACCATGGTGCCTGTTTGAATACACAGTGTTTCTCTTGCATGTTTTTTATTGATCTAATCATTAGCTTGTTTATAGAAACTTCCCGAGTCTTCCCTGTTCATGTGTTTCCTGGGGGCAAGGCTGATTGTTTTGTGTAGCATTTCCCAGAACCTGAATGGGCCTTCTGCACTCAGTTCCCTGAGAATTTTACTAAAATATGAACCAGAATCTGGGATTAAATTTAGGAGTCAGGGCCTAGGAGCAGCTTGGAGAGCTGACTTAATTTTGGGAAGGAGTTCTTCGTCTTCTTTGTGTGTCCAGTTAACTTTAAAATTTTCTGGAATATTTGCCATGTATGATCATGCACACCTTTAGCCCCAGCACTTGGGAGGCACAGACAGGTGGATCTCTGTGAGCTATGTTACAGTCAGGAATAATCAAAAAATAATTTTTTGACCCTATCAAAAAATCTGGAATATTATAAAGATTTTTTTTTCTCAAATCTGGAATTTGTTCTTTTTCCTTAGGCTAATCTTTTTTTTTTTGTCTCTAACTAGAATAGCATTGTGCTGTGAAGTGAGTTAGACCTCCAAGTCAGACATTCCTGATGTCATTGTCAAGTCACTTAAAAGGAGAACAATCCATCTCTCAGAGCAGTAAAGGTTGAGGACCTACTAAACGCTCTATGGAATAGAAGACCTATTAAACGCTCTATGACATAATCTCTGGATATGTTTTTGCAGGATCTTAAACTCTCTTGAACACCACATAATGTTTTCCTTATTGTTCAGATGATGCATAAACTCAGAAGATTTAAAAGGTTAATGGGTCAAAAGTAGCCTGTATCCACCCTTTCAAGGCCTACCTTGATATATACCTTATTCTCAGATCAATGCCTGTTTTCTGTGCTTGTAGATTTATGGAACCGGCTCCCCAATTCCTTGTTATAGTTTGTACATGAAGAGGCCCCCAAGAAAGCTAAAGTGTTGAAGGCTTGTCCTGAGATGGCGATTCTACTGAGGAATGATTATATCATGAGGGCTTTAATTGCACAAATGGCTAAAATCCATCTGAAAGGACCTTGAAGTTGGTACAAGACTAACCTCTCAGAATAAAGGAAATTTATTTGCCCCAGAGGGACAAAGGACAGAATAAGAGACAAAGGCAAGAGACAGAAGACAACAGAGAAGGGAAAAGGAACAAGAGAGACAGAGAAGGGATATTTGCCTCTGAGAAATAAAGGACTGTTTCTGTAAAGAGAGGAGACAGATGCAGCCCATAGGCAAATGGCAGTTTATAAAGGGAAAGAGGAAGAACCTGTGTTAGGATGCTGTGTTTAATTTTAATTGGCCACGTTAATTAGGATAGCCAAAAGGGGGTGTATGATTGCTAGACTTCAATACTTTGATAGATGGACCTTGGTAGTCAGCCTCAGGGAGAGGGAGTGGATGAATAAGGGACTAGATCTTGGCGGATAGCTTTAGGAATACAATCTAATGATTTAGTAAGGTATAGGGGATGGGGAGAAGGATGAGGCCTGCTAGAGCTGTTTGCCATGTTCAGGCTGGCTAGAGCCCTTCATTCTCCCCCTTTTGTTTTTTATTTGGTCACTGGGTGTTGGGTAAGAGGGTGTCATCCTGCCGGATGCTTCCTGCTGACATGGGGTTATCATTATTAGGAACACAGGAAAGCTGGGATATTGGTCAAGATTGGGAAGATCATTCTAGGTTCTACAGGACCATCTGAGACTAGGGAAGTGTTGTCTGTGAGGCTGGAGCAGGATGTAGATCCCCAGGAAATAGCTGGGAGCGGTGCTGAAGTTGCTAGAGCAGTCTAGCAGTTGATTTGAAATCTGCTAGAAAAGATAGACTAGGGACAGCGGTAAAGTTAAAGGGTTTAGAAAAATTTTAGAAACTTTTATTTTCCAATTTATTTATTTATATCTTACTAATGTTTGCCTGTGTGTATGTCTGTGTAAGGGTGTTGAATCCTGGAGTTACAGACAGTTGTCCTCTGTCATGTGGGTACTGGGAATTGAACCCAGGTCCTCTGGAAGAGCAGTCAATGCTATTAACTGTTGAGCCATCTCTCCAGCCCCAGAATTTTATTTATTTTTATCTTGGATGCACATTCAAAATTTTTTGGCGCATGGTCTTGGTAGTTGGGAAGAGGAGTCCCAAGTCCAAGTCCCCTCAAGAAAGGGGGAGAGATTCCACCTACAGGGGATAGGCAGTAGGTAGGAAAACTTAGCTATTGATTGGCAGGAGTACTTATCTGGTGTCTGTTTGAGAGGATCCAGGAAAATTTAGATTGGCTATCTAAGGTTTATTGGGAGAACATTTGTCATCTGAAATCAGGGTCTGGTTGTGTTGGGGAGAATACAATTTGAGAGATTCATGTTACAACAGAAGTCTTCCCTGAGGTGTCTGGGTGGGTTCTAAAACTGAGATATTTTAGTTACATGGACTAGAGGACCCTCTTGTGTATGAGAGGGATAGAATCAAGGTGGTGGAAGGGATTGGAGTCCTTTATAAGTTAGGAGTTGAGGGAGACTGAGGTGGGAATAGATTGTGAGAGGGGATCCCAGAATTTGCTTGATAGATTTAGAGGTGTGTAGAGAGACAGAGGCGAGAGTGTGTAGACAAGGAGGTCAGCTGGGGTTTGTATTGTTTAGTTTTGGAGAGACAGGTAACAAGAGCAAAGGCTGATCCGGGGACGTGTTGATGTGCTTTGGAAGTGTAAAGATGGGAAGGTTTGTAGATTAGGGAGGCAAAGAGCTAGGGTAGAAAGGAGAATGTTTTAAGTTTAAGGAACTGAGGATGGGAGAAAGGCAGTCACGAGAAGGTACAGGAGTGGTTTGGCACAGGGAATGTATCAGAAGTGAGTGAGTATTTAGGGACCCAGGGATGGAGAAAGTTGGGCCATAAGGGCAGAGATAATGAGTGAAGATGAGCAAGGTGGTCTAAAGTGGGGTGTTTATGGGGTGAGGTGAGAGAGAAGTCAAGACAGGCAACTTGGGGAGAGGAGAGCTGAGCTTTAGAAGGAGAGATCTGGTAACCCCGAAGCTGAGGAAAGTGAGGAGTGAGACAGTGTCACAGTGGCTATTAGAGCGGGAAGGGCTGCAAAGGAGGAGGAACTGCTGCATCCTGAAGCAGATGGGAGAGGAAACGGGGAAGGGGGCCATAGGATGGGGAGGGACAATGGCAATGTTTATGGAGCAAAAGTCCAGGACAAGGTGGCAGGTTTTGTTAGGTTTTTGACTGTCAATATGGGAGTATTTTATGGTAAGGAGGTGGGGTATAGAAATGATGGGTTCGAGTCCCAGGCAGAGGTTGGTTAGAGGTGGGGGTATTGAGGTTTGGAGACATAGGCAGAAGGATCTTTGAGTATGGTGTGCATCAAGAGGAGAGGTGGTTGACTAAAATGTGGGCAGAGGGCAAGAGAGGTTTTGGGATTCTGGAGAGTGGGAGAGTATGAATAGAGACCGAGGAAAGGAAGAGGAGGGATGGAGGGGTGTCTGGCAGCTGTTATGAGGGTAGAAGGCAAAATTCATGTTAGTTTTCGAGAGAACATCCTTTCCTAGTAAGGGAATAGAACAGGAAGGAATGAGGAGAAAGGAGTGAGGAAAGGAAAAACCTTGAAAGGAGCAAGTTAAGGGAAGAGCCTGGAGGGCTAGGGTCAAAGTTTGTGTGAGGTGTCAGAGAAACTGAGGGGATTTGAGACTTGTCTTGAATGATTGAATTTACATTTACAAACCTGTGGTGGTTTGAATAGGTATGGCCTCCATAGATGCATGTGTTTGAGTGCTTGGCCCATAGTGGGTGGCACTATTAGAAGGTGTGGTCTTGGAGTAGGCGTGGCTTTGTTTTAGTAAGTGTGTCACTGCGGAGGTGAGCTTTGAGGTCTCATATGCTCAAGCCGTGCCCAGTGTCACAGTTGCTTCTGCTGCCTGTGGATAAAGATGTAGAACTCTCAGTACCTTCTCCATCACCATGTTTGTCTGCACACTGCCATCTCCTGCATTGAAGATAACGGACTGTAAACGACCCCAATTAAATGTTTTCCTTTATAAAAGTTACCATGGTTACAGTGTCTCATCACAGCAATAGAAACCCTGACTAAGACAATACCTTAAATCACTTTCTCTGTCCTTTACAACTTACTTAAGCTTTGATATTTTTAGACCTTTATATACTTTAAATTATTTTCTTAGACCTGAGTAATAACCTGTATATTTTTTTCCTTGACCTACACAGTTTACTTGTCTATTTCTCATAACCTTCAGAAACTCCAAATCTTTGTTAGTGTGAAGTCTGCCAGCAAGGTGAACTGTACATATGGAATGAACTGACCAGGCAGCTGGGTCTTTGCTGTTGTTAAAACTGCGGTTAGTCATCAGAGATTTGAGAAGAATAAATCTGAGGAGAAAAATATAACTTAAATGGCTTTTGTATCAACTAAAATGGCAGAGACTTACTTAGATGATTTTTTTGAGGCTTACACGGTTTATTGGGTGCAGAAGCAGGTGGCCTTTGGCTCTCAGAAAAGGGAAGCATTTAATCTTAGTTGCCATACAGAGCAGCAGGCCTTAGACAGTCAGACCCAGGTCTGCGGAATTTTTCCTGGAGAGGAACTTGGAAAAACTGACCTTACTTTGATGAGGCAGAGTACAGAAGTCAGCCCCAAAGTGTCTACAGTTTGTGAAGGGTCCTGGCAGCCGGTGAGGCATGGGGCAGTTTTGCCCAGTGGTTAGCATTACCATAGTCCAGGTGGAGTTGACAGTGTAGTGTCCCATCTATTTTCTTTGGAGAGCTTAACATTTTCTTATTAAGAGGGGTCTTTGTGTATTGTGGAAAGTTTTTTTTTTTTTTTTTTTACATTGAACATTTGAAATGCCATATTCAGCAGCTCTCAGAGGATTTTGAGGATCATTATCTGTTATGTATACCTGATTTTAGGCTTAACCTTAAAACATACAGGAGGATAAATAAGGCTTTTTTTTCTGTAATTAATCATGGCTGTAAGTATAATTCTGAACACATTAAAGAACCTGATTCTTTCTGAGGTGACTGACCATTACCTTGTATGTCTTAATTATCTTTAATAGTTTACAGTATGTTAGTAGTTTTTATAAGATTAGGACTTGCAGTTTTATCTCTGTTAAGTTTGAGCCTTAAAATTTGAGTTGAAGATTTAATTGGAGACCATTTAGCATCAAAATGAACCATAATTGTAGTAAACTTTTAACATTACATAATATCACAGTTTTTTTTGCTATGACTCAGTTTATCTAAATAGCTAAAGTTTAACAAAGTAGCGAAGACAAAGAAGGTAGATAAATATTACTATGAACCTGAGTAGGTCTTATGAATTATTATAATATAAAAACTGTTTGCAGTCCAGGGAGAGAGAGAATTGTAGCTATAAAGGCATAGAGACATTGCAGGACTTCCAGGAGGAAGTTGAAGGGCCAAAGGGACCTTGCAAAGTCCCAGAAGGACCCCAGGGAGCTGTGGGACTTTGCAGGCAATTTCTATGGGGAGGGGAAGGTTGAAAAAGGGTCTCAGTGGCTCAGACACAGGCCTCAGGAAGCTGTTGTTCCTAGGGGATGGGAAGGAGTGGGGAGAGAGAGAATTTGTGGGGTTTGTAGCAGCAGGACAGGGGAAAGGTGTGAGTTTGTTTGGGTTTTGGTTGCTAAGGAGACTTAGGCTGAGTTGGGGCTGCTTGCCCTCTGAGTGAGTGTTGAACCCTCCCCGCTCCAGACCAGGTTGGATTGGACCTTGTAAAGAAGTCAGAGAGGATTGGTGGTAGCAGCAGCAGAGGACCTGACTGGTGGGCGGCGGGTGGTGCTCCATGGTTGCAATGAGTGGCCAAGAGGTGGGGCTTTGGTAAGTTCCCATAACTTGGGTCACAGGCACCCAGTGCTCGGTGGCCATGGAATCATCTTTTAGGCTGCTCCTCCAGCTTGGCACATTATCTACTTTGGTTTCCGCCCACTTCGAAGACTCATTTTGAGCCTTCCTGTTGATCCTGCAAGCTTCTTGATAAACTTACTCCAGTTTCTCTCCGACTTCATATTTTATTTCCGTTGTTTGTAGCTAAGAGCCTTGCATGGTGTGGTGAGCCACAAGTATCCCACAGTAAATGCACAGCTGACAGACCACTAGACAAATTCACAAAAAATGTGATATTGTGAAGAACCCATTTTGCAGAGCCCCGGGAACACCTGTCTTTTGGATAAATCACTGTCAATTCTGTAGAAACCTTGTGAAATCATGACACCTCTCCCTTCTATAATATCCCAGCAGTGTATAAACCTGACTTTTCCTGTAGGATAACCAGATACCTCCCCCTACACTGTGAAGCCCTGTTGTGAAAGCATTCACTCAGTCTAAGCTTTGTTCTCATAGCCAAAATATATATAGCTAGTCCACTACAACTTTCTTTATTGTCAGCTCTCATTGATAAGAAAGGAGCCCCAAACAGGAGGTAGCATCTCTGCTCTAATAGTAGACCCAGGAAGATGTAACCTACTAGTCTTCTGTTCCAACTTAACAAATTACTAACATTCTGTATTTACATTTCACCTTGGTTTCAATTAACATAAGATCATAGCCCAGGAAATTAGCTGTTTATACAGAAAAAAGACCCGAGTCACTAAAACTATCTTCAAAGAGAAAAATTCTCACTTGGGCACCCTGCTGGAGACAAAAGCAAAGTCCTCAAAAGAGATTCCTTTTAACTCAACCAACTACAGGCACCTTGCCTCCCTCCCAGGCCCTTGCTATAATTACCCAGCACTGTGTTCCCCACCACCAGGGAGGTTTACAGCCAAGCTCCCTCTGAAACATAAGGTGCCTGCTTGTCAGATCCACAGGTATTTTGTGATTCTGTGAAATGCATGCTTGATATTATTGTTACTGCATATGGAGTTGCTAACACCTCTATATGCCTATATAAACTGAAAGCTTTGTGGAGAATGGCCCCTTTATTTCCCCCTTTTCCTTCTTCCCTTCCTTCCCCCAAGGAATATGCTCAAGTCAGTCAGTTTGTTTTACCCCTCTGACCCCTTTCCCCAGGCAGCTTTTGCCTGCCATACCTTATCTAAGCTGGACCCTGTGGGGGTGCGGAGGCAGGTACTCAAGGACCCCATAACATGGCAGGTCTGTGTCCCTGTGAGAGTCCCTGCTGCCACTGAGTTTTCATACAAATGCCAGAGTCATTGGCATCCAAGTGGTTGACTGAATTAGTGTTCTGTTGTCCTTTCTCCCCACATCCTGTTCCTTCTTCCTTCCACAGCTGATTCTGTGCTTTTTGGGGGACCCCTCATTTTTATGTCCAGTGGGTAGAGAAAAATTGACCATCTTGCTGCTCAGGTCTATACCTGTACTGCTTCCGGACCTGTTTCTTCTGGACACTATGAATTATTAGGAAGTTAGGGTGATACATGGTCTTCCCTAGGGTCCTTCCTCTCTCCTGGTCCTGCCTTCTGCTCCATTCTTGTGCTGAACTCTACTGAATCAGAATTCCTACCAGACACAGGCCTGAGCATTTTGAGGAAAGGGTGCCTTTGACATGACCTTGTAGGTGAGGGCTTGCCAAATCTGAATAGCCCAAGACATAATTTGAAAAAGACTCCTTTGCTATAGAATAATCCTTTTGTATACTGTGAATATGTATTACTCCCATTGATTTAATAAAGGGCTAAATGGCCAATAGCTAGGCAGGTAGAGGTTAGGTGGAACTTGCAGACAGAAAGAGAGTGAAGGGAAGAAGGATAGGAGGTTCTAGGAGATGCAGAGGAAACAGGAGATGAAAACGTCAAGCTGAAAAAATGTACTGCCTCATGGTAGAGTGTAGACAAGAAATATGATTTAAGTTAAAAGAGTTAGTTAGTAACAAGCCTAAGCTATCAGCCAAGCATTTATAATTAATAATATGTCTCCGTGTGGTTATTTGGGAGTTGACTGGTGGGGCAGAAAAGTCCGCCTATATTCCTTTCTCTGTAGGTCAGATCCTAGGGTGTCATTTATTTGGCTTCTGGTTCTCCATGGACATTGTGGCCCTGACTATGGTGAACTGGCTGACCTTGGAAACCCAAGGGAGCTGGCTTCCTCAAGCCCTGGAGTGGCTCAGCTGATTTCCTTGGCTCTGCCCTGGGATCCAGCGGAGATAGAGTCTGTGTTGTGTATCTGTTGCTTTTATCTACCCACAATATTTAAAACTGTTTCACCCCTTATCTTTGGAACCCCTGGGGCTGCCTACAACAGGCCCTCAGATCTTAGCAGACTAATGCCTTGTTGGTGACACCAGTCTGACCTTAGAACTTAGCACATAGACCCCAAAACCTGACAAAAAGGGAACAAAAAAACTAATCCATCAAAGACCTAGCCATAGTGCCAAGATCCAGGAAAGTCCCTAAATGTACTAGCTTTGCTTTTTGGCTTCTTTAGTTTTGGTTTTCTCTAACTGTTCTTGTTAACTGGAATGTGTCAGCCAGGAGGTGGATTTTGTGCATAAAATACAAAGAACAATGAGGCTTGGGGCTACATGATTTGGGCAAGGTCCCCCTGCAGCTGCCAGGTAGCAATACAGACTTTCTTAGATTACTAGAGACTGAACAGTCAGGACACAAGGGCTCTTGAATTCCTTGGGCTGAGCACTGAGAACTGACAGTTCCTAGTGGGGTACAACACCCTGAGAAGTTCCAGGGCCCCGGGAATGTCTGCTGTCTCTGTCAATCCAGAGACTTCTGACACCTCCACCCTACGTGGGAAACTACAGAAAATCATCTGAATCTGTCCCCTCCAGACTCCAGAGATGAGTCTGTTTATGGCACCTTCTGAATAAGACATTTAGGGAAAGCTGCATGCACCCCTAATTCCAGTGTCTGGATCCCCTGGTTCAGTCTGTGTGGTGGCCAGCCCTGGTTGTCTTAATTGTTGCCTGTCTGTGTGCCTCAGTGTGTTTCTGCCAGTTCTTTGGTTCTAGAGACACATCTAAAGAGGGAGGGGGAGTGAGCAGTCTCAAGCCACCCTTGACGCGCATGTTAAAACACTTCAAGGAGGGTTTTACAAACTAGGACCAATATATTGATGGATGACTTTCTCTGGTGTGAGATCCACACCCCTGGCCTGTGTCCCCTTGCTGGGGACCTGAATCCTTTTGGCTCATCCAGGTCAACCAGAGAAACCCCTATTCTGCACCTGTTCTCTCAGCCACACTGGAGAAAATTTACTTCCCCCTTCCATTTGCTCCAGTGGGACCCCTGGCGTGCCCAGGGTGAGGTAAATGCCCCCCCCCAACAGCTTCCCTTCACCACCAGCGTGAAGCTCGTTCTTCTGCTCCCACTCCTGCTGTGCTTGTTCCTGGCTCTGACTGCTTCTCAATTGCTGCCCAGGCCCTTGTCTTTGCTCTGCTCCCTGCAATGATGCTGGACATGTGCCTCGCGCCCTTGTCTCCCTTGTCTTGACCCTAAGAGTGTGAGCCACCATTCTCTCTCCTTGTCTCACTTGCTACTTCTTTCTCTGCACCCCGCTCATGGTCCCCTGCCCAGGTTCTCATGTGGAGGTGGGAAGGGAAGGTGCACAGTCTGGCCCCTCAATGCATCCACAAGGACCCTTCTGCCATCTGTCTTCTGCCATCCGTGTGGTTGTGGAGTGCCATGGGGAAGGGGAAACAGCTCCCAGACCCCACACTCCCTTTGCTTCCTCCTGTACCCATGCTGGTGACAGGGGTACCAGGGGAGAGGGAGACAGTTCCTCCAGCTGTTCTGGGGTTGCAGGAAGAGGTAGCTTTTCCTACCTTGGGCTCCCTCTCCCCTCTTTGCATGTATACACTCAGAGTGGCTCTGGTTATGGGGGCTCTGGGAGGAATGGCCTTGGGCCAGGGGCAGCCTCCACCCTCTCTCTAAGGGAGGTGCCTCCAGAGGGCCCAAGACCTGGAGGTTCCCCTCCATTCCCTTTCATGGTTTTTGTCTCCTTCTCAACCAGTGATTGGTACAATTGGAAAACTCAGAACTCGCCATTCTCTAAAACCTCCAGGCTCACATTAGTTGCCTGGAGACAGACAATCTTTTACACCCACCAGGCAAATTGGGATGATTGCCAAAAGCTCTTGTACAGCTCTTTATGGCCAAAGAGTGGGACAGAATCCAGCTTGAGAGTAGGAAAGCTGTCGTGGGACTGGGCAGGGAGTCTTTGCCTGGCAGTGCAGCCCAGATGGAGTGGATATTCCCCTTTGCCCAGCCTGACTGGGAGGGGCCCCAACAGTGACCAAGGTGAGGAGGCCCTGGACAATTTTCACCAAGCCCTTTTAGGAGACTTGAAAACCCACTGATTTATCTCTAAGATGAGCGAGGTGATACGAGAGCCTTGAAAATCACCTGCTGGTTCCTGGAGCACCTTTGTGAGGCTTACCCAGTGTGCACCCCTGAAGACCTAGATGTATCAAAACCAAAACCAAACAAAACCAAAAAGCCAACAAGCAACTAATATCATTTTTGTTGTGTAGTCAGACCCAAATATTTGAAAGAAACTTCAGCTAGAGAGATGGCTCAGCTATTAAGAGAACTGGGTGTTCTTTCAGAGGACCCAGGTTCAATTCCCAGCACCTATATGACAACTCACAACTGTCTGTAAGTACAGTTCCAGGGAACCCAATACCATCACACAGACATACATGCAGGCAGTGCACATGAAATACAAATTGATAAAAGAGAAACTTCAGAAGTTAGAAGGGGTTGAGGGTACAAATAGGTCCCAAATACTGGAGATTGCTCAGAAGGCTCATAATAACCGTGACTCAGTAGAAGAAACAAACAAAAGATTGCCCTGAGCAGTAATGGAAACACTCAATAGGGAGACCAATGAAAGAGATGCCATGGGGGAAGCCCAAAACACCATGAAAGAGGAGGGAGAAGGACACCTTGTCCTGTATAAATGACTGCAAAGGGTGTCCTTACCCAGGCACCGGGACCATGGGAGAGGCCATGGCTCCAAAAAACCTGATTCTGTTTCTGCCAACTGGCTACCATGACCATGCTAGTCAAAGAAGTTGACAGACCAACATTCAGTTAGGAACTGTTCCTAACCACCCCACACTCTGCAGAAGCACCCTTGAGGGAGACCCCAGACAGGTGGATGTCCAATGACCAAATAATGGCCAAGTGCTTCTTGTAGACCAGCCTACTATCAAATTCTTGAAAACTTCAGCCATCAACCCAGCTAACTTACTGCCAGATGATAACCCAGCGAGGCCCCTTCACGATGGCATGGGAGTGACCAATAAGGTCCAGTCCATCAGACCTGAACAAATAGATGTCCCCCTGCAAAAAGCCAAAGAGCTATGGTATACTGATGGGAGCAGCTTTATTCAAGATGGAATCAGGGCTGCTAGGCTGCAGTTGTCACCGTGGACAGGATAGTATGGACCCAGGCTCTCAGCCAAGGGACATCAGCACAAAGCACTGAGCTCTTGGCATTATCCCGGGTGCTTCAGGGGAAGGGCAAAGCCGTTATTGGGTACACAGTCGGTATGCATTTGCCATAGCCCATGTCATAGTGCCCTCTACAGGGAGTGGGCACTCCTCACCGTAGTCGGGAAGGAAATTAAAAACAAAGAAGAAATGCTGGACCTACTAGAGGCCCTACGGCTGCCAAGAAAGGTAGCTGTTGCCCATTGCTAAGGGCATCCAAAAAGGAAATCCTTGAGGCCCAAGGAAACAGGGCAGCGGACTTACCACCCAGAAGGTGGCTCTAGCACCAATGGACCTCTCCAGATCTTGGTCATCTTGTCTGAACCTGAATTGCTCCAATGCCTAGATTATACCCAGGAAGAGGCCAGATGGCAGAAAGAGAAGATGTCAAGCAGGACACAAATGAGTGGAGGTTTTTTTTTTTTTCAGAGTGGGAGATCCCAGTTCACTGCTGCTCTCAGAAGAAAAGTGGTTCTCAAACTCTACCAGGCCATCCATTAGGGGGCATCAAAAACTGTTGGGTTAGTCAGGCCCATATATTATATCCCTCAACTAGTCAATCTTGTTGAAGACATGGTGTTTTGATATACCATTTGTGCACAAGTGAACCACAAAGAAGGAAAAAAAAAAAAGTCCTGGGAGAAATCTATACGCAACAAAGCACTTCGGGAGAAGACTGGGAAATAGCGGCATTTCATTTGTATTTTAATAAATAAAGCGTGCCTGAAGATCAGAGAGTAAAACAACCCCACTGGTCAGCCTTACAGACCAGGCAGTGTGACACCTTTAATTTCAGTAGCCACACTAGTTGCCATAGAAACTTGTCGGTTTATGCCTTTAATCCCAGTGGTACACACCTTTAATCCCAACACTAGAGAGGAATATAAGATGGGATGAGACAGCTCTCAGCCTCAGTCTCATTCTGAGATTTCTGGAGGCAGGATCGCCATTTCAGACTGAAGTAGAGGTAAGAGCCAGTAGCTGGCTGTTTGCTTTTCTGACCTTCAGGTTGAACTCCAAGTTTTCTCTCCGAGTCTTTATTAATCATGCTTTGGGAAGTGGAATTTACCCATAGTTATTATATATGTTTCTTAGTTGTCTTGGCTGCCTTCTCTGGATGGGTGGAAGCCTATCCTACCTGAATGGAAACAGCCTCAGAGGTCAAGAAGAAACTCCTCCAAGAGTTAATTTCTAGATTTGGGTTGCCCTTCTCCCTGAGGTCCAGCGATGGCCTGGCCTTCATGGCCAAAGTTTCCCCAAATCTGGCAAAGGTCCTAAATGTTGATTGGAAACTAAGCTCAGGGCAGGTAGAAAGAATGGCTAGGACCTTAAACAGACTTTAGCTAAATGTGTCCCGGAGACTAGCAAAAATTGGGCCAACCTTCTATAATATACCCTTCTAAGGGCCCCCACCACCCTATTTGAAATCATTTGGGAGGATGCCTCTTTCCTCCTTAAGCTAGCCATAAGACAGACATTACTAACCACCCTCTCAAGTCCTTACAGGTCCTGCGAACAGACTCAGAGGACTATTCATCAGACAACTCAAGAGACTGAGACTTTGCCCGAATCTCAGCCTGCCCACAAGTTCTAGCCTGGAGACCTTGTATGAGTAAAGAGGTTCCTGACCCAGAGCCTGGATCCAGCATAGAAAGGCCCATGCCCTTTAGTCCTCCCCCACAGCTGTGAAGGTCACTAGTCACCCATGGATCCTGCATACTCAGCTGAAGGAGGCTCCAGAAGATACCCACAGATGGGTTACCACTACATTCTCGGACCCCCTAAAGAGACGACTGACAAGGAACCTATAATTATGGTGTCCTATTTCGCCTACTTTGTTTCCCCGTGGGAAAGGCTCCAAACCCCCAAAAGCCAGACCTTGGGTATGGGAATTAAGAAGGACCAGGACTGGGGAGCTCATAGCCAATCTGTCTACAGAGACCCAACCCACCTTCCAGGTAAGCATTACAGACAGAGGCTCCTGGGCATGGCTCACTCACTTCTGGGGCTGTGGGTCCACTGGGGAAGAGAAGGAACCCCCATCTATCCAGTTCCACGTCTGCCTGACTGATGCCCTATGCCTCTCAGCTGCCAGAAGCTCAGTGGAGTTGCAAAACCAAGTCCTCCTGGGGGTACACTGATCCCTTCATAGTCCTAGAGGGAAATCTATCACCTACCTGTGGCCACAGACAACGCAATCCCATATCCATAAAGGTTAGGGCTTGGCAGGAAGCCCATTATTGGGAAACTGGCAGAACCTGGGGAGTCAGGTTATATATGAATGGTCCAAACCCAGGCAGCAATTTACTATGGAAAAGAAACCTGCTCCTAGGGTCATCTGGCCCATTGGGCTCAATGGGCCCATTGGCCTGAACTAGCCCAACTTGGCAACCCGGAGATACAACCCCTCCAAGGTGGTAAATGTAAGCCCTAAACCTCAAATTTGCCCAGGAACTCACTCAATAACCTTGAGACTAAAAGTCAAGGAGCAGCAGAAGCCAGTCCCTTGGAATTTGGTATCTTAGATGGAGGGTATTTGTTTCTTTGCCATTCTTAGCCAGACATAGAGACTGCTGGCTATGCCTAGATCCCAAACCCCTATATTATGTTGGGATTGGAGCTAATCAAACAATAAACTCCACTTCCAACCCTAACAGTTGTAAAAGGGGTCAGTCTAAGCCCACCCTGGGTTAACCTCCAAGGGAAGGGTGACCCCTAGAGAGTTCCCCTGTGCAGATTCCTATATCCAGGTACAGCAGCTTAACCCTAGGAATGGTGGTCAAGAGTATTTCCAGGCCCCAAAGAGTACCTGGCTTGCTTGCAGTAACAACTTAACCAAGTGTGTGTCTTCTGATTGTTTGCACTGCCGGAGAGCCCATTCTTTTGAGTCTTTGTATATGTCATAGCACAGGTGTGCATCTGTAACAGAGAAGAGGGCAGGGTCCACTGTGATCTAGACTATGGGCCCTTAACACCATTTTTTCAGTCTGGAGCCTACTCACTCTGATAAAAGCAACTTCATCCTGGACTTCTGGACAAGAGACACACACCCCTGAAAGCCCCAGTTTGATTTCTGTCACTTGGAACTAAAAACGTCCTGACTGTCAGTGACAGTTGGGTATCCAAGAAGAGACGTCTAGATTTAACAAAAGGGCCATGTTGCAGTAGAAAATGTGAATTTTCTTTCCCTCTTCCTCCCTCCCATATCTTATGCCAGTCCTCCACAAAACCCCAACCAGCACGTCATCATGCTTGCCTCCTGGGTCCTCCAGAGTCTGTCAAATGAGGAGTGAGTGCTTGTGACTCAGTTTACCATTCCTTTTAACTTAATCGATCCCCCAAGACCAAGGAATAACTCTTGGTTTCTAAAAATTTGGAACAAAAATTGAGTCAGATTTGGGAATTGATCTTTGATCACATAGCGAGGCAGGAGGGGGGTGGGGGTTGACCTTCAGTTTCATACTCTCTGTGTTTTTGCTTCTCAGCCAGGTACCATATGGTGCCAAGTGTATGCCTTACTTAGTAAATATTGGCAGGCTAAAGGAAATAGCATATGTGCACGGCACACACACACACACACACACACACACACACACACACCATAAAAAACGTGATCTCATCCCTTAGGGGGTCTTCCGATCTGGCTGGGGACACAATCTCAGTAAGGTCTTCAGTTCATTT
>PVIU01010242.1:0-71284 GCA_004026605.1 Ondatra zibethicus
TGACATCCAAAGGGGTTGTACCAGCTTGCATTCCCACCAGCAATGCAGAAGTGTTCCCTTTTCCCCACAACCTCTCCAGCATAAGTTGTCATCAGTGTTTTTGATCTTGGCCATTCTTATAGGTGTAAGATGGAATCTCAGAGTTGTTTTGATTTGCATTTCTCTGATGACTAAGGATGTTGAACATTTCCTTAAGTGTTTTTCAGCCATTTTAGATTCCTCTATTGAGAGTTCTCTGTTTAGGTCTGTGCTCCATTTTTTTTTAAATTAGATTATGTGATCTTTTGGTGTCCAATTTCTTGAGTTCTTTGTATATTTTGGAGATCAGACCTATGTCTGATGTGGGGTTAGTGAAGATCTTTTCCCAATCTGTAGGCTGTCGTTTTGTCTTGTTGACCGTGTCCTTTGCTTTACAGAAGCTTTTCAGTTTCAGGAGGTCCCATTTATTAATTGTTTCTCTAAGTGTCTGTGCTGCTGGGGTTATATTTAGGAAGTGGTTCCCTGTGCCAATGCGTTCAAGCGTACTTCCCACTTTCTCTTCTATAAGGTTCAGTGTGGCTGGCTTTATGTTGAGGTCTTTGATCCATTTGGACTTGAGTTTTGTGCATGGTGATAGATATGGGTCTATTTTCATTCTTCCACATGTTGACATCCAATAATGCCAGCACCACTTGTTAAATATGGTTTCTTTTTTCCATTTGATATTTTTTGCTTCTGTATCAAAGATCAGGTGTTTGAAGATGTGTGGATTGATATCCAGGTCTTCTTTTCGGTTCCATTGGTCCTCTTGTCTGTTCTTATGCCAGTACCAGGCTGTTTTCAGTACTGTAGCTCTGTAGTAGAGTTTGAAGTCAGGGATTGTGATGCCTCCAGAAGTTCTTTTATTGCTCAGGATTGTTTTGGCTATCCTGGGTTTTTTGCTTTTCCAAATGAAGTTGAGTTCCATTCTTTTGAGGTCTTTGAAGAATTTTTCTGGGCATCCCCCTGCCTCTTGCTCTTACTATGAGATTTCAGGTGTGTGTCACCACCTGTGGCTCCAAGCCTAGAGGAATGGCTCTGCCTTATTCTCTGCCCCAGCCCAGGTGACCTTTGGATGTGTTTACCTCTGGTCTTCCTCCAGAGTGTTGCCGTGACAACAGAATTCAGCACTGTGTTAGGGACCTTTTGCTGTGATAAACCAATGCAAAGGGAGATATGGAAGAAAAAGTTTATTTTGGCTTATGGGTCCAGAGAGAGTTGGGAGTGTGGGGGAGGCAGGGAATAGGGAGGTGAGAGATCGCCTTTTTAGCTGCAAACAGGAAGTGGAGAGAGTGGATTGGAAGTGGGGCAAGGCCACAGACTCCCAAAACCTCTCCCCAGTGACACATCCTCCAACCAGGCTCACCCTCTGGAGGTTCCATAACCCCCTCAGACAGCACTACCAACTGGGGACCAAGTGTCCAAATACCCTAGCCAGGTGTTGGGGCGGATGTCGCTCATTCAAACCACCACAAGCAACTTTGATTTTTGTTGTTTTTTGAGACAGCCTTCTGTGTGAGCTAGACTGGCCTCAGGCTCTGCAGCTGCCACACATAACACCCTTGTTTATTTTTCTTATCAAATGATAAGTAGTTCACTGTTGCTAATACTTTAAGACCTTTCCCTTCATGTTTAGTGTGTATGTGCTCAGGCACACGCGGCATGGCTCATAGGATGAGGTCGAGGACAAGTTGTGGGAGTCAGTTCGCTCCTTCCATGATGTGGGTTCCAGGGATTGAATTCAGGTGGCCAAGCTTTGGTGGCACGCATTTTTACCTGCTGAGCCATCTTTCTGGCTCCCAGTAGTTTTCTCAACCTTAGGTATAGAATAGGCTTTTAGGTAAATTTAACATACTTGTCTCTTAATCTGGATATTATCATAGTACTCTCATTTCCTTTGGAGTATCTTCTGGAGTGAGAATTATTCTTCCAAAAATGGGATTTTAGGCCAGGCACAGTGGCACACGCCTTTAATCCCAGCACTCAGGAGGCAGAGGCAGGTGGATCTCTTGTGATTTCAAGGCCAGCCTGGTCTACAGAGTGAGTTCCAGGAAAGCCAGGGCTACACAGAAAAACCCTGTCTCAAAATACAAACCAAAAAGAAACATATCCTTTTTAAATATAAAATCCTTTTTTTGTTTTGTTTTGTTTTTTTTGAAGCCAGTGCGTCTAGAAGAGCAGCCAGTGAATGTCCTTAACTGCTCTCCTCAGCCCCAAAGAGACTATGTCTTACTCAGTGTTCCATTGCTGTGCAGAGACACCATGACCACAGCAATTCTTATAAAGGAAAGCATTTAACTGGGGCTGCCTTACAGTTCAGAGGTTTAGTGCATTATCATCATGGCGGGACATGGCAGCGCACAGGCAGACCTGGAGAAGGGGACATGGGGCTGGAGAGGTGGCTCCATTTGAAGCCCCAATGACACTTCTGTCATCAGGCTTTCCTTTGGTCTGCCAACACGGACACTTATTAATTGCAAAAGCCTGGCCTTTAGCTTAGGCTTGTCTCTACCAGCTCTTATTTAATCTGTGTTCTGCCACATGGCATCACCTCTCTTCCATGCCGCAACTCCTGTCTCCTCTCCATGTCTGGCTGGTGACTCTGCTTTTCTTCTCTGTCCTTTCTGTCCCTGGAGTCCTCTCTGTGCCCAGAAGTCCTATGTAACCTCTTTCTAGCTATTGGCTGTCCAGCTTTTATTATACCAATCACAGCAGTACATTTTCACATAGTGGAAAAACATCCTCCAACACACTTCCTCCAATGAGGCCACACCCACTACAACACCCCCCCCCCATGTCCTAATAGTGCAACTTCCTGATGACCAAGCATTCAAATCTATGAGCCTATGGGGGCCATTCTTATTCAAACCACCACAATGGGAGGCTCTATTCCAATCTAAAGTCTAGGGAGTGAGAGAGGGTGACCAGGATTCCTACCAGACCATTGGCTTTGCTTCTAATACTTAACTAAAACCACCTGCATGGACCCCCTGGAGGGAACTCAGAACAAGGTTATTTGTTGCCTGGGGAGGAGGAATGGACTTTAGTCAGAAAACTGGGGTGAAGGGGTGGAGGTGGAGGAGCAGCTCAAGATTGGTCCCATTATCACAAGCCAAGTGTGGCTTCCGCCACAGAGAAGCCCCCAGTAAATCTTTGCTAAGGGGCTTAAATCTTATTAATCTGGGTGCTTTTTTAAATAATTATTTTTCGAACTTTATTTTTTTAAGGAAGATGGCTATTCTTTTTTTAAAATTTTTTTATGGTCTATTTAACTTTATTTTATGTGCATTGGTGTGAAGGTGTCAATCCCCTGGAACTGGATATTCAGACAGTTGCGAACTGCCATGTGGGTGCTGGGAATTGAACCTGGGTCCTTGGGAAGAGCAGTCAATGCTCTTAACCGCTGAGCCATCTGTCCAGCCCCTCGAACTTTATTTTTGATATGTATGGATGTCTTGCCTGCATGTATGTGCATCATGTATGTGCCTGGTCTACTGGAGGCCTGAAGAGGGCGTCAGATCTCCTGGAACTGGAGTTACAGGTGGTTGTGAGCTGCCATTTGGGTGCTGGGAATAGAACCCAGGTCCTCTGTAAGAGCAGGAAAGTGCCCCTGACCTCTGAACCATTGCTCTAGACCTGAGAGCCTGTTTTGGTTTTTTGAGGCAGGGTTTCTCTGTGTTGCTTTGGAGCCTGTCCTGGAACTAGCTCTTGTAGACCAGGCTGGCCTTGAACTCACAGAGATCCGCCTGCCTCTGCCTTCCAAATGCTGGGATTAAAGGCATGTGCCACCACCGGCCGGCCTGAGAGACTTTTTAAAAAAATAAATAAAAGCAAAACAATTAAAAGTGTGTGTGTGTGTGTGTGTGTGTGTGTGTGTGTGTGTGTGTGTGTATAGCTCAGAGGACAGCTTGTGGCAACAGCTCTCTCCTGCCACCAGTGGGTCCTGGGGACCAAACTTAGGTCAGCAGGCTTGGTTGAAAGAACCATTACCTGCTGAGCCAGCTTTGCGGCCCATCTGGGAGCTTCTTGGGCAAGAACAGCAGTCACAGTGCCTCTGTTGGATGATGATGTCACTTTCCTAGGCCCTAACACCTTTCTCCTGCTGCTTTATAGCTAGATTTGAGATGCCATGGTCCAGATGGGTGTAAGGAGGGAAAAGATGCACCACTATTTTGTTAACATACAGCTACCAATTCATTTTCTGTTCTCAGCTTCTCCCTCCTCCTCTTCCAATGCGTAGGCTAGGCTGGTGTCAAACCTCAAACCCTCCAGCCTGTCCTCCTGATGCTGAGATTCCAGGTGAGCGCCACATGCCCTGCAGGGGTCCTCACTTTAACATGCAAATTTCAAGAATATTTTCCATGATTGTAAGCATTCAGTGAAAATACTAGAAACAAGACTTTTAGATTAGTTTGTTTCTTTTGTTTCTTTTTCTGTAGTAGCACGAATTCTAGTTGGTCTTAAAAAAATAAAACCTGGAGTCAGATATTAGGGGGTGAAAGCTGAAGGCTCAGAGAAGCAGAGCGGCTGGACACTACAGAGACCTTTTACCTCTACCAATGCTCAGACCAAAGAGGTGATCCTCTCCTCAGACTGCATCTCCAGACTGCGTCTGTCTCCACCAAACCTCAGACTGCCCTGAGTTCCTGTCTCCTCCCGTCTTATATTCCCCTCTGCCCAGCCATATCATTCCTGTCTCCACCTCCCCAGTGCTATAAAGATGTGGGATTCCAAGTGTTGGGATCACCTTTGTGTGAGCTGTTTTTCTTTTAGACAAATTCAATCTTGTGTAGCTCAGGGTGGCCTTGAACAGAGATCCTTCTTCCTCAGTCTTCTGAGTCCTGGAATTAAAGGTGTGCGTCACCACTGCCTGGCCTCTAGTGGCCAAGCTCTGTACCCTGATCTCTAGGCAAGCTTTATTTGTTAAAACATAAACAAAATATCACTACATTTTAGTTTTTCTCTGTGTAACAGCCCTGGCTGTCCTGGAACTCGCTTTTTAGACCAGGCTGGCCTCAAACTCACCGAGATCTGCCTGCCTCTGCCTCTTAAGTGCTGAGATTAAAGGTGTGCACTGTCACCCAAGTTACTTCAAGTCAGTTCTGCCGGACCAGTGCAGTGTCCTCAGACTACCCCAGCGCTGTAAGTCAGTGTGCCACCCTCAGACTACCCCGAGTTCTGTAAATCAGTGTGCCGCCTGCCCAGCGCCCTCGGACTACCCCAGCGTTGTAAGTCAGTGCCGCCCTCAGACTACCCCAGCGCTGTGAGTCAGTGCCACCCTCATACTACCCCGAGCGCTGTAAGTCAGTGCCACCCTCAGACTACCCCAGCGCTGTGAGTCAGTGCCCGGTGCCCTCAGACTACCCCGAGCGCTGTAAGTCAGTGCCACCCTCAGACTACCCCGAGCGCTGTTAAGTCAGTGCCACCCTCAGACTACCCCAGCGCTGTAAGTCAGTGTGCCGTCCTCAGACTATCCCAGCGCTGTGAGTCAGTGCCACCCTCAGACTACCTCAAGCGCTGTGAGTCAGTGGGCGGTGCCCTCAGACTACCCCCAGTTTTTCTTTTCCAGATTGTTACATCTTGTCATCCAGGCAAAAAGCAGGTCAAGACTGAAGTCTACATTTTAGGCTATTTTGAGGCTTTATATTTTCTAAGTCCATTTGGGATATAAGGCTGCTAACAATTGTGAAGTCGGTCTTTTTTTTTTTTTTTTAAAGATTTATTTTGTATATAGTTCTGCCTGCACATATGCGTGCATGCCAGAAGAGACCACCAGATCTCGTTGCTGGGAATTGAACTCAGGACCTCTGGAAGAGTAGCCCGTGCTCATAACTGCTGAACCATTTCTCCAGCCCTGTGAAATAAGTCTTAAATGAACTCTTTAGTACGTATATCCTCTTGCCAAATTCTCCTTAAAACTGATGAAAACAAAATATGCATTTTTGAGACAGCGTCTTATCATGTAGCCCAGGCTGGCTTCTAATTCCCAGCGATTTGTCTGCCTCCGCCTCTAGAGTTCTGGCACCATGCCTGGCAAACTGATAATATTAATGTGTTAATTTAGAAAAAATAACGGACCTGGGCTTGTCCACAATCCTCAGCTCCTGGAAGATGGAGGCAGGTGTTCAAAGCCAGCCTCGGCAACATTGTACCTGGGCTACGTGAAACTGTCTCAAGAAAGGAATACAATAAAGTCACTTATTTAAAAAAAAAAAAAAAGGTGACCTGACTGACGGTGGTGGCACACCCCTTTAATCCCAACACTGGGGAGGCAGAGACAGGGGATCTGAGTTCTAGGCCAGTCTGTTCTACAGAGTGAGTTCCAGGACAGCCGGGTCTACACAGAGAAACCCTGTCTCAGAAAACCTAAACCAAACCAAACAAAAAGGATACACGCTGAACTAAAAGCCGCAGCAACATTTTAATCAAAACTTAACCACAGTGTTAAAACCCTGGCCCCACATACCATTTTAAAGAGTGAATTTTATTGTCAATTACATCCCAAGGGGGAAAAAATGGCAAAAGAATAATAAAGATTAGCAAACACACATATGGCGTATAAAAGAACACGTCTCAATGCACAGGAGGCAATTTGTCTCAGCCGGCCCCCCGGTCTCGGGTCCCTCCGGGGGGGTGCACCTGTGCAGGCGGCACAGTCGCTGCAGAAGCCAAGGCCACCGAGCCCGGAGGGGTGGCCCACAGACCGCGGGGCGCTCCCGCCAGCGTCCGCTCGCCCGGCGGAGGGAGCTCAGGCTGCAGCCAGCACCCGCGGGCGCGGCGGCCACCCCGCTCCGGGGGCCTTCGGGGCCTGGGCCGCGTCAGGCAGCGCGCCGGGCAGCCCGGGGCCATGGCGGTGGCGGTGCGAGCGCGCGGCGCCCTGCGGGGATTGGCGGCGCTGCGCGGCCGGGGTGCGAGCGGGGCGGCCATGGTGAGTGCGGCCGGTGCGGGAGAGCGGGCTGCGGCGGGGAGGGGGCGGCTGCGCGCGCACCCCCGCGGCTCCCACGCGTCACCTCGGCGGAGCGCCGTGCGCACGCCCGCCCGCGCCCCGGCCCTGCGCAGGCAGAGGCTGGAGGACGCGTGTGAGTTCGAGGCCAGCCACGGCTGAGGGGTGGCACCTGCCGCAAAACAAAACACCCGAGCAACTTCCGTCGTAGTTTATGAGCTTGCTCACCGGAAACAATCTCGGGTAGAAAAAACCATTCTAAACGTGAAGATTAGTGGCGAAGCCGGTGGACCGTGGCCGCTCCGTGCGCTGCGGGCGGTCCCGGACCGCAGGCTCCCCTAAGTGGCCACTGAGCTGGGTAGCCTTGGTCGTGAGCTTTAGGAAGATTAGTAAATTACATTTCCCCCCACGTTCTCGAACGGCACATCGATTTTCCTCACCACTTCTAAAGAGGACATTTTAGTTTCCTTATTTCAGACATCAGTATTTTGGCCGTGCGTTGTGGCCTGCCATTCCTGCGCCTAGGGAGACTGAGGCAGGAGGATTACTGCGAAGCCAGCGGGGCGTGCAGGCAGCTCGCTGGAGCAAGCGCAACGAGATCCTCTGGGAGGGGTTGGAGGGGGTGGGCTGGAGGGAGAGCGAATTGAGGGGAAGATTTAACACCAGCGCCATCTAGTGGAGAATGTAGTATGAAGCTCACCATTTCGTTTTCAGGAGTTTATGAGAGCCCGTTTGAAATTGTTTTATGAATAAGTCATAGATAGACATGATTTATATTCCTGTAAAATTTCTATAATTAATTTCCGAAAACAAATAATTTTTCTTATATTGCACAGTAGAATTGTTGACGTCAGAAAATTACTGCTGATAATGTCCATTGTTTTTGACTAATGACTTAGAAATTTTTTTCTGCTGTAATCCAGGACTAGTCATTGCATTTGGCTAGTTAACATGATTTTTTAAGTTAGTAATTTATTTAAAATAATTTTTCATACAGGTGTGTATGTGTGTGTTCAGGTACACTAAACATATTCTCCTGTGTGCTCTTCCCCACTTGTTCCCTTTCTTCCAATAAAAGAAGGAAGGAAATTTCATTGTTTTGTTTTGTTTTATTTTGTTTTTATTGAGCTATATATCTTTCTCTGCTCCCTTCCTTCCCCCTCCCCCTTTGCCCTCTCCCATGATCCTCACGCTCCCTATTTACTCAGGAGACCTTGTCTTTTCCTACTGCCCATGTAGATTAGATCATTTTGTTTGTTTTTGATGAGCTAGGTCTTATGTAGCTAAGGCTGACCTTGAACTCTGGATACACGTATGTTGTGGAATATTACTTTTAACTATGTAAAGATGTGTTGCATTTGTTTATGCTGCATTTGCTTAGTTATGTAAAGGTGGGTGGCTGTTTCCCCTTATCTGCCTAAGGCACCTGATGGGTCTGACGAATTGAATGGCCGATAGCTAGGCAGTAGAGGGATATGTGGCGCTTGCGGGCAGAGAGAATAAATAGAAGAGAAGAAAGAGAGGAGAACAAGGGAGAAAAAGAGGAAGATGCTGGGAGCCAGCCAGCCTCCAGCCAGACATGGAGGAAGCAGGAAAATAGAACATACAGAATGAGAAAGGAAGGTAAAAAGCCCAGAGGCAAAAAGTAGATGAAGAGAAATAGATTAATATAAGTTTTAAGAGCTGGTGGGACAAGCACAAGATAAAACTGAGCATTCATAAGTCTCTGTGTCATGATTTGGGAGCTGATTGGTGGCCCAAAAGAAAGGCTGTTACACATTTCTGCTTCTGCCTTCCTAGTGCTGAGCACACAGGCATGTGCCACCACCCTGGCTGTGAAATTTCTTTAACACAGAATTCTACACAATTTGACTGTTGTCACCTAGGTGTGTCTCAAGGCATACTCCTACCCAAAGTGCTGCTGATCTTGTGAAATCTGGAACAGAATGAGCCAGAGTCTCTGTTGGTCACCATCACATTCAAGGTCTCTGTCTTTCCCCCTCCTTTCGACCCTCCCCCCTCCCTCCCTTACCACTCTGTCTTTCTTTGAATCTTGCAATGGGGACATAGACCAGACTGATCTTAAACACAGGTTCACCTGCCTCTGCCTCCTCAGTGCTGGGATTAAGGTGCACAAGGAAAGATCTCTTTAAGTCTTTCAAAACCAAAATAAGCAAAGAAGATCTTGGCATTTTGACACTGTAATATCCCTGCTATAGATAGACCCAAGGTCCCTGGAACCCAGACTGGCCAAGTGTAGCAGACACCAGTACAAATTTACAAAGGTAATTGTTTACCCTCCCCAGGTCCTGTACTGCTTCACATTTCCCTCCACACTTATGAAAAACATTCCCTGGTTACTGTGGGACTATGCTGGGGGCTGGAAAAATACCTAGCAGTTTAGATCACTTGCTGCTCTTGCAGAGGACCTGGGTTCTGCTCCAGTGCCCCATAGGATGAGGCACAGACATCTGTAACTTCAGTACCAGAGAGTCTGATGTCCTCTTCTGGCCTCAGTTAGTAATATATATGCACACAGTGCATGTGTGTGTGTGTGTGTATGTATACACACACACACACACTGTATACACCCATACACAGGCAAAACACATAAAATAAAAGTAAATAAATCACACCTTTAATCCCAGAACTGGGGAGGCAGAGGCAGGTAGATCTTTGTGAGTTTGAGGCCAGCCTGTTCTACAAAGTGAGTTCCAGGACAGCCAGGGCTGTTACACAGAGAAACCCTGTTAACCCTGTCTCAAAAAAAAAAAAAAAAGGTAAATAGATCTTTAAAAAATAAACCATATTAACTGCCCCCCAAAAGGGCTCTACTGAGGGTATGTCTTTTGGGGACAATAGTGTTATGTAGTTGAATTAGCTCCATTTCACAGTCCTGACTTGTGGAGTATTAATTTATGATGTGTTTATGTATTCATTTATTGTATTTGTTTAATGATGCAAAGATGTGTTGCATTCTTTTATGTTACATTTGTTACTTTGCCTGCCAAAATACATCTGATTGGTCTAATAAAGAACTGAACGGCCAATAGCTAGGTAGGAGATGGATAGGTGGGGCTGCCAGGCAGAGAGAATAAATACAAGGAGAAAAAAGAAGAAAAGGGGTGGATTGAGAAAGGAGGAGAGGAAGATGCCAGGGGCCAGTCACACAGCCAGACACAGAATAAGAAGGAAAGACAAGATATACAGAAATAAAAAAAAAATGTAAAAGCCCAGAGGCAAAAGGTAGATGGGATAATTTAAGAAAAACTAGCTAGAAATAAGCCAAGTTAAGGCTGGCCATTCATAAGTAGGAAAAAGTCTCTGTGTGATTATTTGGGAGCTGCGTGGCAGGTCCCAAAGAGTAAAGTCACTCAAAGAACAAAGAGTAAAAAAAAAACCAAAACAACAAAAACGACAACACTGACTACAGTCTCTGTTGCTGGGTGGACATCTTTTATGAGCCAGTCTGTATGCTTTTGGTCTCCATAGGGTTGTGGAGAGCCCAGCACCAGAGAAAAACAGCACCTTCTACAGCTGCTGGATGACAATGGCTTTGCCCATAGTGTATTTCATGGTCTTCTGTTACGTGAGGAGCGGGCCTGCTTTTCATCCCAGCCACCCTTAGCTGTGTCCCACGGCCTGGCTCCCGGTCGCTTGGCTAGCTTATACCCGAAATAATTACACAGAAACTGTATTCATTTAAATACTGCCTGGCCCATTATCTCCAGCCCCTTATTGGCTAACTCTCACATATTAATTTAACCCATCTCCATTAATGTGTATCGCCATTTGACTGTGGCTTACCAGCATGAGTCTAACTAGCATCCATCTCAGGCTGGAAAACCATGGCGTCTGCCACACTTCCCTTCTTCCCAGCATTCTGTTCTCTTTTCCCCCGCCTATCTAAGTCCTGCCCTATCAAAAGGCCAAGACAGTCTCTTTATTTAACCAATGAAAGCAACAGAAATACAGAAGGACCTCCTATACCATTTCCCCTTTTTCTGTTTAAACAAAAAAGAAAGGCTTTCATTTTAACATAGTAAAATTACATATAACAAAACAGTTATCAAGCAAGACTTACTGTAACATGAGGGCCTGCTTGTCGGGGTTTCTGTCCTGCCCAGTTCCTGCAGCTGTTTAGCCCCAAAGCAAATCACACAGAGGTCTCCAGAAGATTATAAACTGATTGGCCCATTAGCTCAGGCTTCTTATTAGCTCTTATAACATATATTAACCCATTATCCTTATCTATGTTAGCCACATGGCTCGGTACCTTTTTCAGCAGGGCAGGTCACATCCTGCTTCTTTGGTGGTCTGGGCAGGAGTGGGGAAAGAGCTTCCTTCTTCTCAGAATACTCCTGTTCTTATTGCCTCACCTCTACTTCCTGTCTGGTTTTCCCACCTATACTTCCTGCCTGGCTAATGACCAATCAGCATTTATTTAAAACATGATTGACAGAATATAGACAATTCTCCTGCACCAAATTACAGTTACAATATTTATATCTATTTTATCTTTTATCATAACAAAGGAAAACTATAACTATCCATTCTTCAACTCCATTAAAGACTCCAGAAGGATATAATATTACCTAAGGAAATGAGAAGTAAGCAACTTCCAAAACTCTAGAAATGACAGAGACATCTCGCTGCCTGGACAATCACCCAAAGTTCCTCTGGACCATTGGGGCATCCATCTTCAGCCTACAGGCCCACAATATTCAGCAGACACTTCCATAAAGCAGGAAATTTCAAAGACAGTTCAGTCACTTTCTTCTGTATCCTGCAGAATGTCTTGTAGACTTTTTCATGAATTAGGAAGCCCGAAGGATCATCTCACCTTTAGGCAAGTTTAGCAGTCCTCTCTGTGGGTTCTTTGTGTCTAGTTTATGCAACAGTCCAGGCAAGAGCAGTTTCTTGCCCAGATGGCTAACAAACTCCGTAAGGAGCCTCTTCGATTCCCATCTTCCTCTTGAAGTAGATTAGTGCTGCCAGGAGCAGATGTGTCTCTTTGTCATGAAAAGCCCTAAGTTATTAAAACATTAATTGCCATATTCTGTCATCTTTGAAAGATATGAAGAATGCCTATCTAACTGAAATATATCTCTATATATCTAGAAAATCTAACTAACATGACTACAAGCTTGATTATTATAGATGATTATCTATTAACAACTTATATTTCCTAATTATACATTACATTTTTAAATGAACTACACAATCACAATACCTTAATCAAGAGCAGAAATACATATACATATAACAAAATTGACCTTAAATTTATATCAATAAAGCAAAATCCATACTAATGCAAATTATTCATATCTATATCATATCCCCCTTTAAATGTAAAAGAACATTTATAAACAATAATTGGGAATATGGACGTAGTTATTTCTTTCCAAACTTCTTCCTGCTGTATGGGGCGCTGTTTATCAGGTCTTTGATGGTGTAACCTGTGTGCTAGGTTCATCTCAGTCGGCAGTTGAGTGAAGTAATTTTCTAAAGGTGTTCATTGTTACCTTTCAGGAGGCTGGGGTCCATGAAACCATATTATTGGTCTGGAAGCAATCCATAGGTTCTCATCTTCTGTGAAAACAAAAGAAGAACCTCTTTTCCAAAGATCATATCCTTAGACCCAAATTTTGAAGTCAAGATACCTTTAGAACATATATGCTGGTTTAGCTTAGCAGACCACGCAATGAAATGTCTCTCTGTATTTAGTTTCTTCACAGTCAAAAAAATTTAAAGAAAACACAATAAAATACATAATCCAGACATTCTGTGAATTTTCCATTTTTACATGGCTTATTTTTGTTTATTTTTTTCATCTATAACTATCTGTACTCTGTCTCTTTAAAGACTTTACCCGTTTTTTTTAAGCATCTCTCTATACTCTTTATTTCTTTTCTCTTTTAAGACTACTACGTACCTTCATTCAACAGTGTGACCCATTTAGAGGTCTTTTATGTCTGTCCTGTTGTGAATCTGTAATTCTTTACTATCCAGGAGCACTTCTTAAAATGCTAAGCACTTCTTAGAAACTTAAGTTGCACCATGTAGTGGTAATACGGTACCGCCTGTTTCCTGCCCAGTCTAAACCTTAACTGCACTGTTATTATGATAATTACGATAGTTCCTGCCTGAGATCAGCACAGTTCAGCATGGTGGAGCCGCTCTTGCCTCAGAGCCATTTGGTGCCCCTGAGCCGCACGCAGTTCCAGGCACATAGCGAGTCCATCTTGCCATGCCGCTGCCTACCCAGGCAGGAAGAGCTGAGCCACAGGCATGGTCTCAGCTACTTTACTCCCAACCCCAAGTGGGCACACAAACATCCGAGCCCAGGAAGGCTCCATAGCCGGAGTTTGCACCGGTGGCAGGGCCCAGGAAGCCTCATTTTAAAATGGCGTGGCTTTTTTCCTGCTGCTATTGCTGAGTCAGGAAATCTCTCTGCAGCATGCCCCAGCAAACAGCAAAAGGCTGTGTTAAACTCTCTCTCTCTCTCTCTCTCTCTCTCCTTTTTAAACCCTCTCAGGTTTTATTTGGAGTCAGTCAACCACATTGAGGCGCCAATTGTTACATGAGGAGTGGGCCTGCTTTTCGTCCCAGCCACCCTTGGCTGTGTCCCACCACCTGGCTCCTGGTTGCACGGCTAGCTTATACCCGAAATAATTACACAGAAACTGTATTCATTTAAATACTGCCTGGTCCATTATCTCTAGCCCCTTATTGGCTAACTCTCACATATTAATTTACCTGTCTCCATTAATGTGTATCGCCATTTGACTGTGGCTTATCGGCATGAGTCTAACCAGCATCCACCTTGGGCCGGAAAACCATGGCATCTGCCACACTTCCCTTCTTCCCAGCATTCTGTTCTCTTTTCCCCTGCCTATCTAAGTCCTGCCCTATCAAAAGGTCAAGGCAGTCTCTTTATTTAACCAATGAAAGCAACAGAAATACAGAAGGACCTTCTACACTAGTCTTCCTTGCCATCAAGTCCCTGTGAAAAGCGAACAAAGGTGTTTGACAGTTTGGCTTGTTTCCTGTAGTTCCTTTGTGAATGGAGGTCTCTCTACCCTACAGCTGCTTTTAAATAACCACTCAGAGATGTGATACTAATTACAAACTGTTTGACCTATAGCTCAGGCTTATTACTAACTAGCTCTTACATTTAAATCAACCCATTTCTATTCATCTATGCATTACCACATGGCCGTGGCTTTTACCAGTTTGCTGGCTTCTTGTTTCTTTGGCTGCTGGCTTGCATCTCTCTCCTGACTCTACCCTTCTCCCCTCTGTCTGTTTGGCTTCCCCCCCTCCAACTGTATTCTGCCTGGCTATGGGCCAATTTAGCTTTTTTTATCAACCAATGAGAGCAACATATTCACAGCATACAGAAAGATTATCCCACAGCAGACCTTTGTGTGAAAAATTTCAGAACTCAGTGGGTTTGGTAGTATATATCTGTAATTCTTGCACTGAGGGATTGAGGCAGAACAATTGCCATGAGTTCACAGTCAGTCTGGGCTAGTGAGAACTTACTCAGAGAGAGAGAGAAGTTAGAGAGAGAGAGAGAGAGAGAGAGAGAGAGAGAGAGAGAGAGAGAGGGCAATATTGTTTTCAGGGGTGTGACTTTTGTTTACATTACATTTGTTTAACTCTGTGAGGCTGTTATTGTGCCTGTCTAAAACACGTGATGGTCCTAATAAAGAGTTGAACGGCCAATAGCAAGGCAGGAGCAAGGATAGGGGGGCTGGCAGGCAGAGAGAATAAATAAAAGGAGAACAAGGAGCAAGAAGAGAACAAGGAGAGGAGGACACCAGGGGCCAGCCACCCAGCTACACAGTCAAGCCATGAAGAAAGAAGAAAGGTATACAGAAATAGAGAAAGATAAAAGCCCAGAGGCAAAAGGTAGTAGGGATAACATAAGTTAAGAAAAGCTGTCTAGAAGCAAGCCAAGCTAAGGCTAGGCATTCATTACTAAGATTAAGCCTCCATGTGTGATTTATTTGGGAGCTGGGTGGCAGGCCCCCCGCAAAGGCAAAAGAGTAAAACAACACACAACAGAGAAACATTTCAGAGCTATTTTTCCCCCAGTCCTGGAACTCACTCTGTAGACCAGGCTGGACTTGAACTTGGAGATCTGCCTACCTCTGCCTTCTGAGTGCTGATTGCTTATTTTGAATTACAAGATTTTAAATGTTTCTACTTAAGATATATTGTTATTCTCCTCTTTTGTAGTGAGAGAAAGTAGCTGCATATCAGGGAGAAAAAGCTAGAAAATGGTCTTATTAACATCCTTGTTTTTCTCTCTCTCTTCGTAGGACAAGTTATCAGAAGGTAAAATGTTTGTGCCCTCTCTCTCTCTCTTTTCCCCTGAGACAAGGTTTCTCTATGTATCCCTGGCTGTCCTGGAACTCACTCTCTAGACTAGGCTGGCCTTGAACTCACAAAGATCCACCTGCCTCTGCCTCCCAAGTGCTGTGATTAAAGGTGTGCGCCACCACCGCCCAGTGCTTATGCTTTCCTAGCTGTATGGACGTCTGTGATAAAAAGTTTGAGGATTCTGGAAGTAGGAATGAGGTGCAGCTCCACCCCTCCCCCAGCGCCTTCAACATTAGCTCAGTGTTTTGGGGGAGAGTCTTGCTGAAAAGGTCTCACCAGAGCCTACAGTCACCTCGCTAGAAGGTGAGGCTTGAGGTGGCTGTAGGTGTTCATAGTTTATAGCAATGTGTTCATAGTGTTTAATGTTTTAGCTAGCAAAGGAAGGCACAGGATTAATGGCCAAAGGGCTGAGTTGTGACTGTCCCTGGGAAGCAGGAATGAGGTGGACAGTACAGGCAAGAGCTCTAGATGTTCCGGGTGGTCCGGTGACACATGAAGGGAGTATGTTTCACTGATGCTCTTGTTTTCGAGGCAAGGACTTTTTGCCTGTGGTAGAGGGGCTGTGAATCCCCAGAGGGGGTTGTACGAAATTCCATGGAAATGCACACTTGGTCTCTGCTCTGTAGTGGGGTTTTCATTCTATACAAAAGGGTATTCTAAACAGCCTAGGTAGTTTAACCCACTTGAGTGAGCTGCAGAGACAGGAGATGCCGAAGTCCATCCAAAGAGCGGCAGAACAGGGTTAGAGCCCTGAGTTCCAGGTCCTTTCAGCAGCCTCTCTGGAGAGTTGGTTTTGCCTCGGTTGCACGTCCTGGACTTCTGATGCGCATAAGAAGGCCGGCGGCAGTAGCCGTCTTAGTCATAGCCATACACACCAGAGCTGCTGAACTGTGGCGCCTGAGGCAAGCACTCAGGAGCAGACACAGAGCACCAGCCATCCTCTTGTTGGACAGCCCACACAGAGTTTGCCTGTCTTTTGAGAGATGGCTAGAATTTGTTAACTTTGAGACTTTTTTTTTTCTATATTGCTTCCTAAAGAGGTATAAGGTTTTGGAAAAAGTTTAAATAAATGCTGGCCCTTTCAAACAAGAAATGTGTTTTCTTCCTAGTCTTCAAATGCACAGTGGCTGACAGCGGAGGAGAGGAACGAACTTATTCCTGGCCTGAAGGCAGCAGGATGGTCAGAATTAAGCGACAGAGATGCCATCTACAAAGAGTTCACCTTCAAAAACTTTAATCAGGTAATTCCTCATGTGCCAGGCTCTGTTTCTGTCAGTTGCCCTGTCATGGGACTGCTGCTTGTCTGGTGCCATGTGCGCTTGGACCCACAGCCTCTCTTCCTTATGAATTCAGTGGCAGAGATTGTCCCTGCTCTGGGGGAGGGGCTGGTTTCCTGTTGCTTAGAAACCAGCTCTGCGTGGTGGTGTAGACCTGGAATCCTAGCATTGGGGAAACTGAGACAGGATCATGAGCATGGTGGGTTCCAGCCTGACCCAAATTCATGACCTTGTTTCCCCTCGCCAGAGAGAGAGAGAGAATGAGAATGATTGAATATCAGATTCTGAAGCCACTGTAGCTTTCATTTGGGGTTGGGTAAGAGTCTTTTTCTGAGTAACACTAAACGAGGATGTGAGTGTTTTTCTGTGTATTAGAAGGGTGTGTGCAGAAGGCCAGGTGAGAGGCATAATCTGCTTGCTTTCTCTACTTTTTCAGGGCACTTAAAAAAAACCAACAACTCATAGTTGTGTTTTGCCTCTAAACCCTCTCCTATGCTGCACCCCTTCCCCTTCCCGGCCAGCTCCTAGCCTGCTGTCCAGCCCTTGAACATTTTCTCAAAATCTGACCTCCCCCAGGGAGACTCAGCCTTCCCAGGTAACTGTTCTATTTGGGCCCCACCCTGTTCAGAGAGTCATCTCCCATGACTTAGCTTTCATGACTCCTCCACTGCGTTCGTGTACGGTCAATGCTTTTGACTAGCTCGTATTTGCTCAGTTACTTCAGTAATCCTTTGGACAGATTTCTTGTTTTTATTTATGTTAGGTGTTGGCATCTAGCAGTCAAAGACCATGTTTGCTTTGCTCTCCATGCTTCTGAGTACAAACAGGCATCGATTACAGGGCAGACATTGATTACAGTGTTTGCTGGTTTCTGCAAGGGTGTGCAAGCCCCAGATTCCCACCGAAGGAGCCCTTGGCACGTCTTCCTGGTAAATGCCATTGGCTCTGCTGAGTTGCCTGCCCTGTTCTGTTTGTCTGTCATCTGGCTGCCAGCCATTTGCTGTAAGTCCCCAGTTCCTGAGAAAACGTGGACCAAGCTGACTGCTTACTCCTGCCGCCTCGTGTGCTCCACAGCGCTTGTCAGGGTCTTGGTGTTCTGTGGCTGGTGGCAGGGCACCTCACTGGTACGGTAAGCTGTACATAGCTCCAGGTAGCCTTTTCCAAGCTTATTAAAATCCTTACATGTGTACAGCTTGACTTCTATAAGCCTGGGCTAATTTATCAGGCTTGAACCTGTGACTTAAGGTACTAGAGAGGTGCTGCCTCAGGCTCTGCCCTGAGCTGGTCCTCACTCACTGCTGCAGCCTGGGAAGGAGAGAAGCTGTGCAGGGCATGGGGGATTAACCATGCCATTACTCACCGTGATGTTTCACTGCCTGGGCCTTTCCCTCCAGTTTTTAGGTAGAGGAGCCAGCATCAACGTTACATCCTGACTCACTCCCCAGCAGGCCCTGTGACTTCTGCCTGGGCAGTGGCCTGGGCTGGCAGTGGTGCCCTGACCAGCTATCACTGCCCACACACAATCAGAACACACCTGTAACTTAACACGCTGGGCCCCCATTTCTCATCGCAGAGAGGGAGGGGACACACTGTGTGCAGGTCTCAGGAAGACAGCGTTGAAGACCTGGTGGTGGAATTCAGCTTGCAGTGGCAGATGTGGAGTGTTCTGGGGAGGCAGCTTTGCCCACGATTGGGTATTGTCAGAATAAGGGCAGGTCTGTGACTCAGCACTTTATGGATCTCACCTTTAGGGAGATTAGACAAAGGAGGAGGCAGGGCTAAAGGAGAAAGAAGCATTAGCTAGTGAGCAGTGGTACTCAGTTTGTGACCTGGAGCCCTCAGGCCTGTCTGTGTGGATAGCATCATAGAGCCTACTGTGTTTCCAGAGTGGCTTTGTTGCTGTTATGCTCAAGAAGGGAATACAGCTGGTGCAGTGACAATCTGTAGTCCTAGCACTTAGGATTCTGAGGCAGGAGGACCGCAGTGTGAGGTCAGCTCGGACCATGAAGAGGGTCTCTGATGGCTTAGCAGGTAAAGGCACTTGATGCAACCCTGATGACCGGAGTTCAGTCCCCAGGACTCAGCACAGTGGAAGAAGAGAACTGACTCCCTGAAGTTGGTCCCTGGCCTCCTTGCACCACAGCATACATGCATGCGTGCACACAAACACACACACACACACACACACACACACACACACACACACACACACACACATATGTGCACACACATGCTCATATACACACACTAAAAAATAAAATAACAACAGCAGCAACAACAAAACTTTAAAAAGAATACACCCTAGGCAAGAAAGAATACTGCGGAAGGCCTAGTCAGGCCAGGCCAGCTCCCAGATACAGCAGTTGCTTTCCCTCTGCGTCTTGTCTGAGAGCAAGCCGGCCCTGACAGAGCCTCACCCGAGACAAGATCTTGTGCAGTTTTGACTGGCCCGGACTTGCTATATAGTCCAGTCCTGGAAGTCATAGAGATCTGCCTGCCTCTGTCTCCTCCGTGCTGGGATCAAGGTGTGAGCCACTACACCTGGCAGGCCATTTTGAACTGTAGAAATAGTGTGACATTATAATAAGAGGGTATGAATGTAGATGCCCCCATCGGAATGACTCTCCTTAGTGCTGTTATGGTCTTTCTCCACAAGTCTAATTTAGTTCTAGTGTAGCAATTGTGTTTCTGTGAAATATCTTTAAATCAGTTTGATTTTTTAAAAAGACTAATTTTATTTGTGCGCGTATGTATATCTGTGTAGAGTACGTGCGGGTGAGTCAGGCTGCTGGAGGAGGCCTGAGACAGCCATTAGGTTCCGTGGAACTAGAATTATAGGTGGTTGTGAGTCACATGCTGTGGGTGCTGGGAGCTGAGCTCAGGTCCTCTGGAAGAGCAGCGAGTGCTCTTAAGCACCAAGCCACCCTCCTGGCTTTGATTTCTACCATACAAGTAACTCTTCATAATTCTCTATATACTTTAAGCACTGTCTTGAGTAACTCTTGATAATTCTCTATGTACTTTAAGCACCGTCTTGAGTAACTCTTGATAATTCTCTATGTACTTTAAGCACCGTCTCCGTGGCTGGTGTGGCTCTAGGCTCCCGGCCACCCAGTGCTGTGGAGAACTGGACGATGAGCAGGGGAGTAGGTGGCGTGGTCTAAGCTCATGGAGGGCTCCCTGAAAAACCAGGCCAGTACTGAATGGAGGGCAAAGGGCAAGGCATTGCCTTTCTTTTCTCTGCTGGGGTTTGAACCTAGGAGCCTGAACATGGTGGGCGTGTGCTCTGCCACTGAACTATGTCCACCCAGGAGGGGAAGGCAGTCTTTAAGATCATAGTCTCTCTGGGGAGACTGGTGGACTGGTGAGGGTCTATGGAAAGAACATTCTAGAAGAGGACAAATTCGCTCATACAAAATAATCTCGAATGATGGGATAGGAACCGGAAGGGTAGTGATCTAGAGTGGACAGAGAAGAATAAAGGGTTCTAGGGCCTTGTGGGCATGGTGAGGCATTTGGACTTTATTCTGCAAAGGACAGATGGTAGAGGATTTCAAGTAGACAGACTTGGCTTTTGTTTTAAAACAAACTAACAACCAACAACAACAAGAAGAAAATGATGAGGATCGATGGAAAGAGGGCAAAAGTGGAAGCAGAGAAGCTGCTTGGACTCTCGGATTAGTCCAGGCCAGAGCCAGAGAGTGGTGGTGGCAGTGGAAATGGAGAGAAATGGGCAGGGCGACTCCCATCCGTGTGAAGATGGAAGAATCAGGCCTCTGCAAAGAACTGGGCTGTAGCTCAGTAGTACAGCTGTTTGCCTGGCATGTCCAGGTCCTGGGGGTCTATTCCAGTACCAGAGAGAGAGAGGGAGAGAGGGAGGGAGAAACACAGAGAGAAAGCAGAGAGAGACAGAGAAACATAGAGAGACAGAGAGACTTGCAGATGAATTTGATGTGGGGTGAGGAGATATTAAGGATGACCCAAGGTTTTGGTAAACTGTAAGATGGCGGAGGATGTCATTGGTACCTCATGCAGAGTTGCAAAGGGGAGGGTATGGGAGAGAGGAGGGGACTAAGCCTGCTGTGTGCACATCAGGGATGAGACACTTAGTCGTTCAGTTGGAGAAATCAGGTAACAGTTATGAGGTCAGAATGCAGACCGAGATGAGAATTACAGTGGGGCAGTGGTGAAAGCAGGTCCAAGCTAGCAAGAAGGATAGGATTGGAGTGGCCATGTAGGCACAGGGCCAGTTTGTCATTGCGTTAGGAAAGGACATTCATCCTAAGAAGACACAACTCTCTTCTGATTGTGTCTGTTCTTTTGGTGAGTCCTATGGCTGCCGGCAAGGGGCACTGGAGGTCTAGAGATAACAGAAGGAAGAGTCATTTAGTGTCTAAGGTAATGAACTAACGAGGGAGAGGTCTGATGCTGGGATATTTGGAGTGTCATTAAAGATTATGGTGCAGCTTTCAAAGTGAAGATTTTGTTTTATCCAGCTGTATACAAGTGCAAGGGCACAGACTTGGAGTAGATAGATACTGGATTGGGCTGGAAAAAAAAAAGACAGCTGAATTTTGAGCAAACACGTGCCGTGGAGTAATAGAAGGGCAAGAGAAATGAACATGGGTACAAGGGAAGGATTAAACTGTTGGCCCTTGGAGCGGGGGGTGGGCATGCATATGCTGTGGGACATATGTGTGTATGGAGGGTGGTCATGCATATGCTACGGGACATATGTGTGTATGGAGAGTGGGCATGCATATGCTATGGGACATATGTGTGTATGGAGGGTGGGCATGCATATGCTATGGGACATATGTGTGTATGGAGGGTGGTCATGCATTTGCTGTGGGACATATGTGTATGGAGGGTGGGCATGCATATGCTATGGGACATATGTGTATGGAGGGTGGGCATGCATATGCTATAGGACATGTATGATGGTCAGAGGATGACCTGTGGAGTCAGTTCTTTTCTTCACCATGTGGGACCTGGAGACTGAACTCAGGTCATCGGGCTTGGCGGCAGGTACCTTTACCAGCTCAGCCATCTCTTTCACCCATTGTCTAAAGTTAGAATCATCCTGGAAATGCTCCTTTGTGGGTTTCGATGAGTGCTGAAAACAGGAAAGTTTGAATTGAGGAGGGTAGACCTGACCTGACCTGAATGTGGGCAGCACCACCCCAAGGTCTGTGGTTCTGAATTAAATAAAAGGAAAAGTAAGCTGGGCACCAGCCTTCATCTCCCTGCTTCCTGATGCTGATGCAAACCTTGCTGCTGCCAGGCTTTCCCTCCCAAGATGGGCTGTATCCCCTGGAAATACAAGCTGAAATAGGCCCTTGCTTCTTGTCAGGTATTCGGTCACAAAAATAGGAAAGCAGGTAATACAGAAAGCACTTGGAGGGGGGCTCTCATTAATCTTTGCCCCTGTGGTAGTTTGAATGTGACTGGCCCCCATAATCTCACACACACACACACACACACACACACACACACGCGCGCGCGCGCGTGTGCGCGCGCGCGCACATATTGGCAATATTAGGAGGTGTGGCTTTGTTGGAGTGAGCATGGCTATACTGGAGGAAGCGCATCACTTTGAGGTCTTTTGCTTAAGCTTCACTCAGTGTTAGTTGACTTCCTGTTGCTTGTAAGATGTAGCTCTCTCAGTTCCAGCACCATGTCTGTCTGCATGCCATCATGCTGCCCGTCATGATAATAATGAACTGAGCCTCTGAAACTGTAAGCTGCCACCCCAATTAAATGTTTTCCTTTATAAGAGTTGCCATGGTCATGGTGTCTCTTCACAGCTATTAAAATCCTAACTAAGGCAGCCTCCTTTTTTATTTGTTTATTAGTTTCAAGACAGAGTCTCACTAGGCAGCCCTGGTTGGCCTGGAACTCACTTTGTAAACTAGGCAGCTTTGAACTCAGAGATTTGCCTACCTCTGCCTCCTGATTGCTGGGATTAAAGGTGTGTGCCTCCAGTCATGGCTTCTCTCTATTTTTAAGGCTGAAATCAAAATCAGGGTCTTCTACATGCTACTCTATTGTTCTTTACATCCAGGCAGCAAGGCCTGTGAACTTAAAATCTAAGTCGTTGTGGTCCTAACCTAGAAGTTTATTTAGTATATACAGTCCTCCTTATGTGCAAGTTGGCTATGCAGAACTGTCCTTCAAAGCTCTGTGCGTCTGTACTGTTTTTGCTTTTCTAAGGCCGGTGTGTGTGTGTGTGTGTGTGTGTTTTGCATGTATGTGGAGGGGTAGGTGAGAGCTCGCCCATACACCACACAGGCAAAGGTTTCCACACAGGGAGCGATGTCTTTCTCTTTCTGTCTTTTGTTTGAGGCAGGATTTTTCACTGAACTGGAAGCCTGGCATTTGTGCTAGGCTGGCTGGGGCCAGAGGGTTCTTTGGATCCACCTGTCTTTCTATCTGTTCCACAATGCTGGAGTTACAGGCATAAGCAGCCATGCCCTGCTTCTGAGGTTTGGTAAGAGACTCTGTCTCAGATGGAGAGAAAGACATTGGAATCTTTGCTTTAACTTTTCATGTGTGCTCATGGACACACCACACTGTGCACTACACACACATACACCACGCATGCACGTACGCACGCACATCCCCCTCAGCAATGTTTGCCAAGCAAGTGCTCTTACCCACTGAGACATCTCCCTAGCCTCCATTTTTCGAGGTTTAAATTTTTAACAAACATTTTAGGCAGGAGCTTACCAGGTAGCTTAGGCTAGCCTCAGACTTTTAATTCTTCTGCCTTAGGTACCTGATGCCCAAGAGCTAGGATTTTACAGGCGTGCAACACTTATGCCCAGCCATTTTTTTTTGGTTCTTTAAACAGTCTTTTCATTTTTATTATGTAAAGTCTTTTCTTAAAAAAAGATTTATTTTGTTTTATATATATGAGTGCTTTGGCTGCATGTATGTCTGTGCACCACATGTATATACATTCTGGTCTGCAGAGGCCAGTAGAGGGTGATGGATCCCCTGGAACTGGAGTTACAGATGGTTGTGAGCTGCCATGTAGGTGCTGAGAAACAAACTCTGCAGGAACAGCCAGTGTTTTTGACTGTGCACCATCTCTCCCACGCCCTGTGCAGTCTTTCAGCAGGCACAGTGGTCCCAGTAGTTGAGAGCTGGAAGCAGAGAGATCAAGACCAGCCTGGGCCACATGGGTGTCTCTGTCTCAAAACAGTAAATGTTAGGCTTCTAAGTGGCTTGCTTATTAGTGTGTGTCACATGGTATCCCAAGCTTTATTCTTTGTTTCATTTACTGCTGTGGAGAACGAGCTATCCATTTTCAGACTGCCTTCAGTGAGTTAGCCTTGGATAAAAGCCTGTCCGCTAAGCTTAGGGCTCTCTTAGGTTTTGTTATAGTAGTCAGTAGCCAGAAGAATACATTTGATCTTATTTTCTCAAAGAGATTTTATTCTAAAATGTGGTTAGTTCCATATAACGAGAGCTCATTTGATATTTTAAATGGAAATAATTACTTGCTAATTATAAATGTGAGAATTCTTGGATTCTCTGGTACAAGTTGGTGAAGCAGCCGTAGGTGTCCATCATTGTGGCTTCTGCCCTTTGTGGTATATATCAGCTCTGTGGGACATTGTGGGTGGGCAGTCTGATGGCATTAGAAAATGACGCTGTCGGGGCTGGAGAGATGGCTCAGTGGTTAAGAGCATTGCCTGCTCTTCCAAGGGTCCTGAGTTCAATTCTGGCAACCACATGGTGGCTCACAACCATCTGTAATGAGGTCTGGTGCCCTCTTCTGGCCTGCAGACATACACACAGACAGACTATTGTATACATAATAAATAAATAAATATTTAAAAAAAAAGAGAATGACACTTTGAAGCACTGTGTTCTCAAGATGGGGAGTTGCCGTGCTCAGAATGCTTGAACTCACACAGGGCAGGGCTGGCATTTGCCAAGGAGTTTTACTTTTCTGTTCATGTAGACACAAGGAGGGAGAGGCTGTAACTGACATAAACTTATGCTGGGTATTTGTCACTTGCAGGGTCTCGAAAGAGCAGAAATATCACTTAGAAATGTAGGTGTGCATTCCATAATGAGAAACTGTGTTATGAATGAGTGGGGTGAACAGAAAGCTTTCGAAATGAAGACATTTTAAATTTTAGAAGTGCAGCCTGTGTGATTTTAGAGCCCAGGAAGCAGCCTCCCGCAGTGCCAGCAGGTCTAGGGCCACCCTTATAGGTTGGAACACACTCCAGGGTCCAGACTGGGTAAACAGTGATGACTAGGCACTGCACCTGTCTTTGGTGCCTTTGGGCAGGCCACCTTCTAGGTGGAAGCCATGTGGGCTCCTGCTGGCAAAGGTGGGGCCTAAGCTCTATGGGCAGCTGTAACCTGAGTTCCTGGAGGAGGTCCTGTATCTCACCGTCCCTGCTTTCTGAGTGGCCTGCCAGCCGGCCGGCGTGTTACTTTTCCGAGATTGAATCATATGAGATGGCTTGTCCTAGTTTTCCTTTCCAAAGCGGATGCTTCCACGAGGTCCAATCCAGCAGCCAGGACAACAGTGTTTGCAAGGCAAGGGCGAGCTTCATCTGTTCTCTGGCTGATTCTTCTCATTTGCCTTTGTAGCTGTGGCCTTAGAAAGATTACCGGAGCTGGAGAGTGAGTGAGGGTGTCCAGTGATTGTCTAGCTCATGGTTGGCGTGTTCTCTGTGGTGGTAGTGTTTGGGTCCCCAGAAGTGGTTTGGAGGTTTGTAGAATGTGTCTCTTGCTGGGCCAAAGAGATGACCACATGTGCAGCTGTGAGTCACTATGGCACACTTATCCTTTTTTTTTTTTTGAGACAGGGTTTCTCTGTGTATTCCTGGCTGCCCTAGGACTCTCTTTGTAGACCAGACTGGCCTCAAACTCAGAGATCTGCCTGTCGCTGCCTCCCAAGTGCTGTAGGCAAAATGCTCATACACATAAGAAAATAAAATGGTAACTTAAATATGTGCATTGAAGCATTAGGGTTAGCATTTTGAAATGCTTGGTGACCTCAGAGACTTGAGGACACCAAAATAAAGGCAGCCATCAATGGGAGTCTTTTATAGACAGGGTTTCTCTGTGTAGCCCTGGCTAACCTAGAACTTGCTTTGAAGACTAGGCTGGCCTGGAACTCAGAGATTTGCCTGCCTTTGCCTTCCAAGTCCTGGTATTAAAGGCGTGTGCCACCATGCCTGGTGTCAATGGGAGTCTTAACAGTCCTCTGCAGGATTTTAGTGGTGGCCTCAGCTATTCGCATGAGAACAAATTAGTTGTTTGTTCTTTATTGTGCAAATCAAAATTATGTGTCAGTTATTACCCTTGAGAGAGGATTCTGGTGTTGATAGTAGCCACTCTGTACCCTGCCTCCGGTCCCCAGCCGCTGAGACAATGTGCCCATGCAGGTGTCATTTTGTGTGAGAGTATATGCTGGTGTTTTTGTTTCTGAACATGGTTGTCACAGAGAGCACATTTGTTTAATGCGCTCAGTGATGGACCAGAAAGTGTCCTTTGGGACTGGCCCAGTGGTTAAGAGCACAAACTGATCTTGTAGAGGACCTGAGTTTAGTTTCCACACAGGGCAGCTCACAACCTCCTGTCTCTCCAGCTCCAAGGGATCTGACGCCCTCTTCTGGCTTCCACAAGCACCAGCACTCTCATGTGTACATAGCCACATACAGACAGCCACCCTCTCCACTTTATCTAAAGTGAGCAATAAAGGCATCATTAATTTTCCTTGGAGAAAGAGGTGGCTGTACTTTAGCCAATGTTACCTAAGACCCCAGAGGCTGATAGAAGCCTCTTTGCTGCCTGTTGGCTTTGCCCCTGCAGTTTCAGGGCATCTGTCTGATGTTGCCACATAGTGGCTGTCCACCAAGAAACGGAACTCAGAGCCTCCAGGGTTGTCGCTGGGCTCCCGTTCTGCTGCCTGTGTCATAAGCAGGTGTGGAGCTCGTGTGTGTCCCTAAAAGCAGGCAGGCTAGACGAAGGTAAATGGGAAACAGGTGTCAGTAAGGTGATCCACGCGTATGAAAACACTGGTCACCATGCCTCCCTTTAATAAAAAGGGACTTCTAACTGTATCAGTTTTTCTTAGTCATGCAGTAAATCTTATGTTTACAGAAATTAGTCTGAGCATTTTATAAAAGTCAGATACCCAAGAAATATAATTTCCTCAACGGCGTTTGTCTTGCTCTCATACAGATGGCGTGAAATCAGGTGCGTGGAAAGTCAGGAAGCAATCCGAGCTGACGAGAAGGGCTTTCAGATTTATGCTTCGCAGATACTGCTGTGATGAATGTATTCGCTGTTTTTTATTGCTTTTCTCAGATAATGTCCACGCTGCCTAGAAAATGCTGCAAGTTTAGACTGTTAATATCAGCAGATGTTCTCTGATAAATGCCATAATTACTATCAAATAAAAAATCGTCATGAAATTCATGGACATACATTTCATTTCTGCACATTGCTTTCATTAGCGTAAGTGAAATTAGTATACTTAGGTGTAGCTTTTAAGGTTTCTGAAGTACTTGATGAGGTTAGTGGGATAAAGTGGGCACGAGTGGATGGCTTTACATTTAACTGACAAGAAAATAATACTTAAGAATTAGGGAATTCTGGCCAGGCTGTGGTGCTACAGGCCTTTAATCCCAGCACTTGGGAGGCAGAGGCAGACGGATCTACAGAGCTAGTTCCAGGACAGGCTCCAAAAACTACAGAGAAACCCTGTCTCGAAAAACCAAAAATAAATAAATAAAAATTAGGGAATATTAGAGTTTTTGTTTTTAGCTGACATTGCTAAAACTGTTTAAATACGTTGGAAATGAGTTAGGACCAGTGAGCTGTTCCTAATTGCAGACAGTAACGGAAGGTGACCTTCCGTGCTGCCCAGCGGTATTTGGGTCTTGCTTTCCTCCATGCTGCTTGTGCGTTTCCTCCGCAGTAGTGTTGGAACTTGACAGTGGGCTTAGACCCTGGGACCCTGATCCATTAGAACTGGGACAGAAACGTGGATTCATGTGTTTCAGAACACGGAGATAGGGTGCTGGCGAAGCAGCTGAGCCCTTTGCAGCCCCAGCACAGAGCTGTGCCTGCATTCTGGACAGTTGGGTTGTGACTGATGGCTGTCTGGGTCCGCTAGCGTGGACAGGCAGGGGAGGTTCTTCTCTGGCTCTGACCATTCTGGGTTCTATTCCTTTTGCTGTGCCCTTTTAGGTTTGTTTACTTTAAAATTTGTATGTGTGTGAGTGTTTGGCCTACACACGTATGTATTTTCATGCTGTGTATACCTGGTGCCTGCAGATCTCAGGAGAGGGACTCAGATCTCCTGGAGCTGTAGTTACAGATGTTTGTGAGCTGTGAGCCACCGTGTGGGTGCTGGGAACTGAACCTAGGTCCTCTTGCAAGAGCTGCCAGTGCACTTAACCACTTAGTACCTCACTAGCCCTGGCTATAAACAGCACTGGTGTCCTCTCCTTGCCTCAAATTGCCTGTCAAATAGAATAGGACTGGCTAACTCATTCATGGACTCTTACAGGATGACTCTGAGCCAAATTGAGGTTATAGGATGGCTTGTCACACTGGGTCACGTCCTCGTAGGTACCAGACTCATATCTCTGGCTCCAGCAGTGATGTTTTCAGAGCTCCCTTCTTATTTCTGTGGTCATTTCTAGCAGGGATCTTGTTTTCCAAGGGCGACCTGTTGGATGACTTTTCCGTAAGCCAGTTTCGCCAGACCTTTCTGAGAAAGGGGCACTCACCAGATGACACAAACAAAGCCACACTCATCTGGGAGTAGCCCATGTTTCACTATTGAACAATAAAAGGTCATTCACTTGAATCATTGAATCAAACCAGCAAATGCTACAATTGAGTCTGTTTGCTTGGTGCTCCTGGCCAGCAGGGCAGGACTGTGGTCTTCTACCAAGCCAGTCATCAAACTGTCTTCATATGTCCTGTCATCCACCATCACAGCCCTGGGTGTGGGGGTGCCCAGGTGCCTGGAACAGCACCTAGACAGGATCCACACAAGCTGGCTGGCTCAGTGAGTGCCACAGGCTCTGTGTGCCAACCACTGGGGAACTAGCATCTTCTGGCCAGGATGAGGGAGGAAGGAGCTGTGGCAGTTCATGGTTCATGGGTTCATCTGTCCACAAACGTGCCCAGGCTTGTTGGGGAGATGGTCCATCCAAATTTTACAAAGTGGCAAATTTTTAAAAGTTGTCCTGGTGAATGAGGTCTAACATGTGGGGTTCTGGTAAGCTAAGGAGACATGCTTCGGGTGTCCCTGCAGAAGGGGGCTTGGAGTCGGTCCTTCAGGGTCTGGCTTGTGTGTGAGGAAGGGGACCGAAAAGATGAGTTAGCAGGTGCAGGGCAAGGGCAGCAGGGATGTGAGACCCTGAGAGGGCTGCAGATGGCAGTGGGGCCTCATGGGACACTGTTCCCCACTGCTTCATGCTTGGGATGTCCGAGAACAGACTCTTGTCACTCACTCAGCTTGTTTTCTCCTCAGCAGTGCCACTTCTTCTCAAACCACAGACTGGAGCTTCAGGTTGTCACTGGGAGCTGCCCAGTCTCCCTCAGGACTGTGCTGCTGGTGTAGGTGCCCCTGCCATCCCCGTTGCAGCAGGAGCTTCCTGATTGCCTGTCCCCTGTAGGCTCTCCATGTCCTTATTTTCCCTGAATGCCATGATGTTGTGAGCATGCTAGTCTCTCCTCAGAAAACTCCAGCACCTTCCTGTTGTTTCTTCCCAGGTACATTTCATCTTCGCAGAGGTTTCCGAAGCCGCCCGTGGTCTTGCTCTGATCCTACCTCTCATGACCTCTAAGAGAAGCTTCTTTACCTAGAGATGAGAATCGCAATCTGTGAGGTCCTTCGGTTGTCCTCTCTGTCCAAGGTCATGTGACCCTTAGAGGTCCCTGGCAGTTAATGACATACTGGAGCTGGCTCCAGATTTGTCATCCCAGCCCCATCCTTGTTGCTTGTCCTCAAGCTGTTCTTCCTCCAGTCCCTGACCCACCCATCTGTCCACATCTGTCCACATCTGTCCACATCCTCCCCCTTTTAGAGTTTTCTTGCATACTGATAGTAAACAATCACCAAGTTATTTATGTTAGCCGTAACAAATGCTGGAGTGCAGTGATGAACAAGGCAGATCTTTTCCTCTCATTATGGAGCTTACAATGTAGTGGGAATGAGACACAACCAGAAAAGGATGAGTATATATAAAATCCTAAATTGAGGTGAAGGCCTTGAAAAGGAAGGAAAATCCTAATAGCTAATACAAAATAGACTTAAGGACTCCTCTTGTGTTCCTTCCTGTAGTCTCCACAAAACTGTGAAGTAAATGTTCTTTCCCTTAATGTCTTGGATGGGGAAGCCAAGGTTTAGGCTGAGTGACTTGGTGAAGGTCCTCCACCTGCCAAGGGAAAGGTGCTGAGAGGGAATGACAGCCAGGGAAGTGTGCGGGGAGCAGTGAGGGGAGGGGTGTGAGGAAGTGAAGGTGGGTGATTAGAGAGGACTCTCAGAGGCGGTCAGTGGGGAGAATAGCAAGGAAGCTGCTGGACTCATCCAGAGGAGAGGCCACTGCTGGGCTGGACACAGCACAGGACTGGACCGGGGCAGTGGTGGGAAAAACAGGGAAGTGCAGAGCTTGGATATATTTGTAAATGACCTGAACAGAAACTAGTGTGTACCCTTGTACAGGAAAGGCAAATATGGGCCCGGGGTGTGGCTCAACCTTTGTGCACTAACAAAGGGGAAAGCATGGCTAGGCACAGTGGTGGAAGCCGTGATCCCAGCATTTGGGGAGGGGAGGCAGGGAGACTGGAGTTCAAGGTTACCCTTAGCTCCACTGAGAGTTTGAGGCCAGCCCGAGTCACACAAGAGCTCGTGCCCCAAAGCCAGGTAAGTAAATACATGAAAAAAAAAAAGCAAAATAAGGAGTACACCCAAGTTTCTCTGGCGAGGAAGGAGAGGAAGAGGAAAGGGGTGCTGGGGATGCTAGAGTTTGCACTGGAGGAACCAGGTACTTGCAGGTGTATTTTCTGAGTTGGGGAAATACCGGGTACAGCTGGACACAGTGAAAGTGTGGTTAGACACTGTGAGGTATGAATTGCTGTAAGATGTCCAGTTCAGTTCTGTAAACATGGCTTTATGTCTGAGATCAGAACTCAGATGAGATCTGAGCCATAGGTAACAGAAAGGTCACAGGTATGTGTGGGGAAAAGCCAAGGGAAGAGGCGAAGCTACCCAGGGAGAAACTGCAGTGTGTGAAGGAGAGCTGGGGAGCTTGGGAGATTCAGGCAGACTTTTAATCACAGGGCTCCAGAAGAAGGCAGTGATCCAAAAGAGGGGAGGAAGTGACCAGATGTGGTGGTGCCTAGCTATAATCCTAGCAGTTAGGGGAATTGAGGCAAAAAGATTGCTGAGAATTAAAATGGTTTTTTCTCTTATTTATTGATTTGTGTCTGTGTGGGCTTGGATATGCCACAGCACATGTGTAGAGTCAGAGGATAACCTACTGGAGCTGGTTCTGTCTTTCCACTATTTGGTGACTGAGTTCAGGTTCAACCGACTGGCTGCAGATTTGAGGCCAGCTCGGGTTCTACTGTGAATTCAAGGCAAAGCCTTTGACAAAGCCGAGATCTGAGCCCTGGAACCCATGTGTGTCTGTTGCTGTGATGAACTGCCGTGACCAAAGCCATTTATGGAAGGAAGAGTCTCTTTTGGCTTTGGCTCCAGAGGCAGAGTCCATCATGGCAGGGGAGGCGCGGCGGCAGGGGCAGGAAGCAGAGAGTGAGCTGTGAGGCTGTGAGGCCTTTTCCTCCTAGAGCCCTCCTCCAGCGGCATACTTTCTTCTGCAAGGCTGCCCCACCTACAGCTTCCCAAGCAGCACCATCGAGAGCCAAGGGTTCCATATTCTTGGAGGATATTTCTCATTTGCACCACCACAGCTTATGAACGTGGCAATAAAGAGCCATCACCCCACAGTTATCCTCTGACCTCTGCTCCTGCACCATGACACAGTTACCCACCAACCCTCACAGAATAATAATTAAGCAAAATACAAAATGAAAAAGAAGGGAGGGGTTAGTTCTCTTGAGACAAAGGATGCCGTTGGATTGAGCTGGAGGATGGGTGGGGTGGAGGCAGCCAATGTGGAGCACATATAGACCCTGGTATCCCCAGATGCTCGTTGTCTGCTGTCTCTCTCTCTCCCTTTGGGATTCAGTCCTTGAATTGTCTTACTTGTTTGTGTCATTCTTTGGGCTCATTTTGATATTAGACGTATGCATCTAAGTGCTTTGGTATTGACTGTGAAGTCAGAGCTGAAAAGGTGGAGATGACCAGGACCTAGGTCAGCCCTCTGCTAGGGTGACAGTGGCTCAGGGCCAGGAGAGTGAGAGTAAGGGCAGTTTAGGCCATGCAGAAAGTCATTGCAGCTACACCCCTGAGTCTCTGGGTCGGCTCTGGCTTCCCCAAGTTGAGAGACCTGGCTTGTGTGTATCTCCCACGGACCCACCCCAGTGTGATCTGGGCGTGTCTGAACACACGAGGCCCCTTGGTTTGTTTCATGAAAGTCAGTGCCCTTAGTCCCTGGTGAGCCTAACCTTTTTTTTTTGTCCTCTTGAAACTTTCTCACTAGGGACTTTCTCTTCCCCTTGTGCACCTGCTCCTAGTGACATGATTTCTGAGAGCAGTGGGCTTCTCTGGCTGCTAAGTGGCTCTGTGTGGCGCGGTGAGAGTGGTCGGCGGTGCCGTGAGGAACTCCCTGGACAGCGTGGATGCCTTTGTTGCATGTGCAGTTTGGAGGCAGCCTCTTGCTGCCTCTCTTCTCAGCTGCCTTCAGCAGTGAGAGACTTAGCCATTCAGTCACTCAGGATGTTGGCTTTGCAGCCTCAGCCATACATAACTACATCCCCGTTTGTTGTGAATGTTAGCATCCTGTGGGCTCGCGGCAGCTTCTTCCAAGACCCTATAGAGCCCTGTGCTGCCGCAGGCCTGCTTCTCTGGCTTCCATTAGGCGTTCATGCCTGTTGCCACACAGCTCTCTGACTCTGAAGATTTGTTCTTTCCTTTTTCTGTGACCACTTGTTCAGCATTCACGGTATATATATTCCATCCGTCCACCCGTCCGTCTGCCCATCCATCCATCCGTCCATTCTTCATAACTTGACTGGTGTGGTACTAGACAGGTAGCTCAGCAGTTAAGAGCATTTACTGCTTTTTCAGAAGACCTGGGTTTGGTTCCAGCTCCCACAGGAGGGCTCACAACTGTCTGTAACTCTATGGCTAGGGGATTGGATGTCCTCTTCTGGCCTCCTTAGGCTTCTGCACACACATGGTACACACACACACACACACACACACACACACACACTCAGGCACCCATATATACATATAATAAATTAACTTGGCTGGTGTTCTGTAGAAAAGCTAATACATGGAATATCTGGGATTGGTTATATGTTCCTGTAATCCCAGCTACTTAGGAGGCTGCAGCAGGAGGGTCACAAGTTTGAGGCCAGCCTGAGCAACTTAGCAAAATCCTATCTCAGAATAAGGACTTGAAAGTGCTATGGATGTCATTTGTGGCTCTGGGTTTATTCCATAAAAGAAAAAGAATATATGTGTTTCTATTTAGGAATTATTTTTAGGTTTTTATTTGATTTTTGAGGCAGGGATCTCATTATTTTGCTCTGGCTGGCCATAAACTGGGCTCAAACTGTCTTCCCATCTCAGCTTCCCTAGTGCTTGGGACTACAGATTATACTATTGGGCTTTGGTGCCAGTGACCCTTCATGTTGCATTATTTAACCCAAATAAGCAGATCTGTTATTTATGAGGATAGTTTAAAGAGTCACAGGTGTGTGTGTGAGTGTGTGCATGTGTGTGTTTGCACACACATGTGCTTATGGAGTCAGGTCAGCCTCAGGTGTTATTCCTTAGGAAATCATCCATGTTGTCTTTTGGGACAGGGTCTCTTACTGGCCTGTCATTTCCCAGTTGGGCTGAGCTGGCCAGCATGTTCCAAGTATCTGCCTGTATCCGCCTCCCCAGTCCTGAGATCACACGCTCACACCACCACACCTAGGTTTTTAAAATGTGGGTTTTGGGTACCAAGCTTGGTTCTCATGCTTTCAAGGCAGCACTTTATCTATGGAGACAGCCCTAGTCTGAGAGTCCCATGGCGTTTCATGTCCTAGTAAGTCTTTAAGGCCTGCTTAGGATTAGTTAGTAGCTCATTGGGAGGTGACTTGGAACAGCCCAAGAGTCTCGAAGGCTGGTTGCTAGGCTCCCTTCCTTGCTAGTTGTGCTAAGTTAGAAGGCTTAAGGATTGGCTATGAGGAAGCAGAATAAGGCTTCTGGCTCCAAGTGCAGATACTTTAGCCAGAGACAGCTTTCAATCTGTATTTTGAGAAACCTATAGTAAAACTCAGAAGTGTGACAGTTTTGTTTAGGAATGTCTTATCTTAGATTGGACAACTTTGTCAATAAAAATTGAGGATTTCTGATGTTGGCTGCATATTTTGAAGGAAAAGGTAGCCAGTGTTTCTATCAGTTGGCTTCTGGTATGAATGTGACCTGAGGTTTGGTACCCGGTTCCCCATGCCATGCCCAAAAAGCATTAACTTACAATGCATGGTATCTGTTATCCGTTCTAAGTCTTAGACACATTTGAGCTCAGCTCTGTCTGGAGGGAAAGAGCAGTAAGGACGCTGCTTTATCTGAAGAAGTGGAAGCCCATGGAGAAAACATGTGCACTGCGTATGGAGAAACTCGAATTGGCTTTTTTAGTGGGGAGGGGAGAGGGACAACAGGGTCTTATCTGCTCCCCTGGGCAGTCATAGTGTAGTCCACCGAGGATGACCTTGAACTCCTGCACCACCCGGCTGGCCACCACTCTGGCTGCCTGAGCCACGGACCATGTGGCTGTGGGTACAGAGGAATAGAAGAAAGGCCATTGCTGTGTTTTGAATGTCTTCTTTTCTTCCTGTCATGATGGAGTTTTACTTGACTCCATACATAAAATAAGTCAATGCTTATTAGGAAACATGCAAAGGTTTCAAATTGGTAATAATGTGATAGGCTCAATGAGAATGAGTGGGAAGACCTGATGGGGAAGCACTTATATGGGATATTATGTTAGTCAGTGTTTTGAATGTCTTCAACTGTGCTCTATGGTGTAGGTTTGCAACTTTGTGTTCCTTCCACCTTTCTATTTGTTTAGAACTGTGAGTTTAAACAGAAATGTTTAACCTTTGTGGGTTGTTCATGCCTCACAGAGAACAGCGAGGACTTAGAGGAGCAAAGCTATCGTTGGCACTTTGGGATGCTATGCTTAGCTGGCCCATAAATATGTTTTTCTCGATTGCATAATGCATCTTATAATTTGGAAAACAAAAAGAATCAAATAAAAATATTTCTTCTACCCACTTTAAAACCATGTGTGTATATGTGCTTCTGGGGCCATGTATGCATGTGCTTCTGGGGCCATGTGTGCATGTGCTTCTGGGGCCATGTGTGCATGTGCTTCTGGGGCTATGTGTGCATGTGCTTCTGGGGCCATGTGTGCATGTGCTTCTGGGGCCATGTGTGCATGTGCTTCTGGGGCCATGTATGCATGTGCTTCTGATGCCATGTGCTTCTGGGGCCATGTGTAGAAACGTTTTAGTTGTTTCATTCGCCTTGTGTGTACTGAGCGTTTTCTGTATTTTCCCAGGCTTTCTGTCGTGTTTTGTTTGCGGCAGGGTCACTGTATGGCCCCACAGAACTAGCCTGGAGCTCAGTCTTCAGCCTCTCAAGTGATGGGGTTACAGGACCGAGTCACCACCCCAGCATTACTGCATCAATTTTTAACTTTTTATATGTATAAATGTTTGGCTGCATGTATGTATGTGCACCATGTGTCTGCCTAGTGCCCAAAGAAGCCATTGGAGGGCGTTGTCTCCTCCGAAACTAGAGTTATAGATGGTAAGTTGCCATATGAGTGACAGGAACTGAATGAACCCAGGTCTTCTGAAAGGGCAGCAAGGGCTCCTACACGCTGAGCCATCTCTCCAGGATCCACCTGGGGATTTTCAGTGGTGGGATATATAGTATCTCACGACACTGAGAGGTCACAGTCAGCTTAGCCAGGACTTTCACGTTGTAACCATCCTCATGGTGGAGACTTTCTTTTCTTTTCTTTTCTTTTTTAAAATATTTTTCAATGATTTATTTAACCTTATTTTATGTGCATTGGTGTGAAGGTGTCAGATCTTGTGGAACTGCATTTTCAGACAGTTGTGAGCTGCCATGTGGGTGCTGGGAATTGAACTCAGGTCCTCTGGAAGAGCAGTCAGTGCTCTTAACTGCTGAGCCATCTCTCCAGCCCCTGGTGGAGACTTTCTGACCCACGGTAATATGCTGTCAGCTCAGCACAGAGACATGGGGAAGCCAGACTGCATCCTCCTTGCTAATGGTCCTTAGGATCATGGTGCCCATTTCATTAAGATGAGGTCCAGTCACTTGTTACAAAAAGTAAATCAAGTCAGTTGGTGGCACATGCCTATAATCCCAGCACTCAAGAGGCTGAGGCAGGATTGTGAGTTCAAGGCCAGTGTGGCCTACACAGAAAGACCCTGCCTTTTAAAAAAAGTAAATAGAAATCATCACCTAGATAGGATTGATCTGTTGAAGCTTAAAAAAAAAAATCACATCCTTCAAGTTACTTGAGAAGCCCATAAGGGACCTGCTATGCTGAAGGGCTCTGTAGCTACCGGTCCCTCAGCTTAGTGCAAGGGTCCATGGAATATTTTCACAGAAAGCTTTCTCTTTCTGAGATTTTATTTCTCCAGATAAAGAGTGCTTGTTTAATCCAGGAAGAATTATTTCGTGGGACATTAAATATTTGTAAATTCTCTGTTACATTTCCACACTTGTCAGTTCGCTGGCAAAAGATGACTTTGGAGTGCTTGGGAAGGAGTCCTTAAAAGCAGACAGTCCTGTGTTTTCTACTTAGCTGTGTTTTTAGTTTGAAGTCGAGTAAGTGGAGGAACCTAGGTCTTTCCCGTTGTGTTAGGCTCTGGGTGATGTCATGTGTTCTTAAACTTGGAATGGTGATTCCTTGTAGAAATTTCTAAGAAATAATTTTGCTAGCTAAAATGGTTTCTTTGGGTGTGATGATGATGTCAGTGACCTTTGCAAAGGGCATCAGAACCACTGCCTGGGCACTGGCAACCGGCTGCAGAGAAGGGCCCGTAGACATGGTAATTGGGGCATCTTGCTTTGTTCTGCTCAGTGGTGTCTAATCATGTTGCGTGCTTGGGAATCATGAAAGAATTTCTTTTCAAGTCTCAGTACATCATTTTTTCCAACACTGATCAAAGGTTGAAAAACTAGAATTATATGTAGTCCTCAGAGCTGTCTTACATTCTGAATCTTTTGGCTATTTTGTTGAAATGTATCTGTGCCTCCTAAGTATTGAAAGCCTAATATCCTTTAACCCAAACTACAGAGGTAAAATGGGTTTTATGTGAAATATTTAGCTGAGGACCACATCTTCAGCTTTTTATATGCCACAGTGGTCTTGTTTCCCCTTCCATTGTCTGATAGTGAGGTCATTTTCAGTCCTCTGAGAAATTCTATTCCCAGCCAGATGCGGCTCATATATTAAAAGTAGCACCTGTGGCTAATATCAGAGCAGCTTACCATAAATTTACATGGTAACTAGGATTATATCTGTCAGGACTGGTAAAAAGCATCTAGATTTAATTTGATTTCCAGTATCGTAGAAGCTATGCAACGTTTTGCTTCATAACTATATTTTAAAAGTTAAAAATCAGTTCATTGTTAAGTTTTATGGCACCCCCAGTGCCCATTAAGTTGATTTGCTCAATGGAGGTTAGGGTAAAGCAACCTGGCTGCATTAAGATCGGAAACCAACCCATTTGTGACAAATTTAGCCCTTTCGTGTGAATCTTCTCCATGTCTCTGCACTGATTGGATTCAGGTGTAGCTTATGTCAGTAGCGTTTAACCTCAAAAGCATGGGCAGTGTGATTGGGTTGTTGTAAATTATGAAGCGTTCTGCATTGGCTTATTTAAATGTAACCGGATCACTCCACTGCATCTGCCTACACCAGTGGTACGGTTTCAAAGACATCTCAGAGAACTAGGGTGTCTACCCTCACCCTGCTCCTTCCTAAACTGCCCTATTTCCCATTCTCCTTTGAATCATCTCCCACGTGCCCTGGTTTATGCATCTGCAGTTATAAAATTATTTGGGGGTGCTATTGTATCAGGCTGTTCCTCTTTCCAGCATTTATGAATACAATAACGACTCACCGTAAATCAAAATAATTTACAAGTTACAGAAAATCTGTTCCTTCAAATTATAATTGAATGATGAATTTCTTTATTTTCTTCCCATTTCCAGTTATTTTCAAACATGGAATTGGTAACATGTTTGTGCCTGCAAAGATTAGTTCATGGTAAGCTGAGTTAAACACTGAAGTCAACCTTTGAACGTCTTAGTTTAAAATATGTGAGGAAAGCATAAACCAATTAAGAAATAAGCAGAAGTCTGTTTCTTGATTAGGGGTTGCAATTGCCTTGGCAATAATCTTGCTTTTTGAATGAGACAGCATTAACGTTAGCGTTGGCACTGATGTTAGGGCAGCGTGTTGCCCGTTAGTACATCCATGACCCTGGGTGCACACGATTGCTTTGAGTGCAACGAGCACGGAGGGACTTCCTGCCTGGTTGATCTTTTTAAAAATGTTTATTGTTTATTATATTTATTTTTAAAATTTATTTATGTGTGTGGGTGTTTGTCTGCATGTATGTCTGTGCACAATGTGTATGCTTAGTGTCCGAGGAGGCCAGAAGAGGACAGTGGATTCCCTGGGACTGGAATTATAGCTGCCTTATGAGTGCTGGGAATCAAACTTGGATCTTCTGTAAAATGAGCCACTGCTCTTAACCACTGAACCATATCTCCAGCCCATTATTTTATTTATTTTTGAGACAGGATTTTTCTATGCATTAGCAGTTTATGAAGGAATGGAGTGAGGGCAGGCATCCCAGTTTTCTGAGATGTCTTTGAAACCACACCACTGGTGTAGGCAGATGTAGTGGGGTGGCCCTGCATTCCTGGCTGGCCTGGGACCTCTTGTTTGTCTCCCAAGTGCTGAGATTACAGGTGTGCACCACCGCTGCTGCCTATCTGTAGATCCTTTCCAAATTCCACCTTTCTTCCCTTTCTCCCTCTCTCCAGGAGACAGTGTCATTATAGATGCTGGCATCAAACTCACTGTGCATCAGAGTTGGCCCAGAGCTCATGATCATCCTGCCTCAGCCTTCTAAATGCTAGGCTTACAGACATGTGCAGCCCCACCCAGCTCAGCAAATAAGCTTTCTAGGGGGAAGGGGTTCTTCTCTAAGATTTATTTTATTATTTTAAAAATATGTATGTGTATGTGTCTCATACACCTTGTGTGCAGGTGCCCTTGGAGGCCAGAAGAGGGCATCGAGGAATCCCCTGGAGCTGGAGTTATGGGTGGGTGAGCCACTATATCTGGGTCCTGGAACTGAATTCAGGTCCTCGTGCACGCACCCTAGATTTTAGGTTTTTTTTTTGTGTGTGTGCTGGTCCTTGAACTCAGGGCCTTGCATATGAAATGCAGGCACTCTACCATTGAGCTATATCCCTAATCCCTAGAAGAAAGTTCTCTTAGAATTCTTGAGCCTTAGTTTCACCAAAGAAGTGAAACAGCATTCAAAAATTACTATGCTGAGGGTTGGCAAGATGGCCTAGTGGGTAAAGGTGTTTGCTGCCAAACCTGAGAACCTGAATTTAAGATCTGGGACCCATAAGGTAGAAGAAGAGAAGCAGCTCTCACCACTTGTCCTGTGATCTCCACGTGAGTCATATCCTGGGTGTACACACACACACACACACACACACACACACGTGCATACGTACATGCACACACGCACAAATGTATGCTCACTAAGGAAATGTAATAACAGTTAAATTCCTATGCTGAATCATCCCAGAAGAAACGAGCAGTAAGGTAGGAAGGTAATTCAGTGTGTTAGCAGGTAGAAGTAGTCACTTACCAGAAAACATCATCAGTGGCCAACTGGAACCTTGGAAGATGTTTTAGGGAACTGTGGCATTTCTGTCCCTAGGATAAGGTAATCTCCTTGGATAGGGTAGGCTGCTGTTTCCACGCGGGCATTGATGGGAAACTTGGGTAAACATGAGACAGGCTCATTTTGTCCTTTCGGCCTGTTTTCCCTACAGCCTCCTTTTTCTTCGTGTGCTCTTCGTGGCTGGCCTGACTGCCCACTCTCACTGCACTGTGAGATTCTTGAGGGTCAGCCTCTGGGGCCCAGAGCTAGGAGCCTGGAGATGCTTGAGAGACGCCAGAGCAGTGGGTGGTATCCGTGGGCATCGCAGGCATGCAGGAGCAGATGGGTGTGGGGTAGAGTCTGGCATTTTCAAATGAAAGTTCTCACCGTTCCTACCGAAAGCAGAAGCATGAGAAAGCCATGGCCCGACTTGCTGGCCAGTTCCCATTTTCTCCGTAGTTGTTTGTCTATTGCAATTGGAAGCAAATATGGGATTCTATCTCTAAGATTTTGTCTGATGTTCTGCACGGGGCAGAAACCACAGAGTTACTGAAGACCTAGCTCCCCAGCCATGTAGCCCATGGCTTAGTCTACAAAGCACCCTGGAACTGTATCTGTTCTGGGGCCTAAGATACATGTTTAGAAGGCTGGTTTTGAGAATAGAAATAATACTATAAGACTTGATTCTTTAAAAAGTGACTTACATTTCTACACGACCCAGAAATGAGCTAAATTTTAAAATAATTATTGCAATACCCAGTGCCTGCCTTTACCACAAATTACTGCTGTATTACCTTAAGTAGTTTAGATGTTGGAAATGACTATAATTTAAAGCCAAGTAGACCAGCTTCCAGCGCTAGATAGGCACAAGACGCTTTTGCATGCATTGGCTTATCAGGTAATATTTAGCTTGGTTCTTTCATAAATAACATTCCACGTTGGAAATGAAAACTGTGGTATTAACTGTATTTTTATTGAGAATTTTGTTTTAAGTCATGCAAAATTCTGACATCTAATTGGCTTTTCAGATTATTATATATGAGCAAAGTATATATTTTCTCTAATGAAAAACCCTTACTTAGAAAAATTTGGCTGTTGTAGTTGGCTGAACAAATATATGCACCACACACACACACACACACACACACAGATATATATATGTGTGTATGTATCCATATTATGTAAGAATTTTTTCCAGAGAAACCCTGTCTCAAAAAACTGAAAATTTTTTTCTTTGATTCTATTCACAGACATTTTTTTTTTGTTAAATACAAGCAGTGTTTGGTAAACTGCTATAGATGCGTTTTACTTGAGAGACATTACTTTGTTCTCTTGAGACCATATTACAAACGGAATACTCTAGTATTCTAGAACTCATCAGGGATTTCTATGGTAAATGTGGGGAAGAGGAAGAGAAGGAAGTTACACTACCCTGCCTACTCACCAATTAACTATTACCTGCTGAAAGCACATGAGACCCATGCAGCGGACATCCGCTAATCCAGTGGGTAGCTGTTCCGGGCTCTAATGCACACTGTTTTACATGCTAACGGTTTTGAAGTTCCAGGCCAACGCTGACCTTTCACGTGTGCCCTGCTCACAGTAGGAATGTCCACTCATGGCTTCCTGTCAGGATGGATTACTGTGACACAGCCCAGAGCTCGTTTTGTCTGCAATTAAGTTTTTGATCAGAATTATTTCGCTCACAAACAATCACATTTGTTAAAATGTTACATCTGCCCTGAGAGCCACTGGCAGCCTCCCTATTTACCAGTGGGATGTGAGTGTAATTCATTTGTTTTTCATAAAACGGCAAGCCGTCTTATGTATGTTATTTAATCTTTTTTCTTCTGCTGTTTTCTGCCTTTCATTTCGTTGGGTCTGGAAGGAAGCCGTGTGCTGACAGTGGTACGAAGCAGTTTGAAGATTTAGGGAATATGAATGGACTTATTCTTGGTGTAGAACAAAATTATACAGCTGGGACCCAGAACTCAATTTTTGCTTCCAAAAATTATCAACGCTGATTCTTTTTCTACGTGAGGAAATGTTTTAGCTCTGTGGATGTGGGGGTTGAGGTTTGGTTCTTGGCTTGCAGTCCTGTCCTCTCTGTGCCTTTATGGGAGTGAGGTTCCAGGTCTCTCTGTGGCTGTGGGCTATGTTTCCAGGTCTCTCTGTGGCTGTGGGCTGTATAGTTCCAGGTCTCTCTGTGGCCGCGGAGTGTGTTTCCAGGTCTCTCTGTGGCCGTGGGCTGTGTGTTTCCAGGTCTCTCTGTGGCCGCGGAGTGTGTTTCCAGGTCTCTCTGTGGCCGTGGGCTGTGTGTTTCCAGGTCTCTCTGTGGCCGTGGACTGTGTTTCCAGGTCTCTCTGTGACTGTGGACTGTGGTTCCAGGTCTCTCTGTAGCTGTGGACTGTGGTTCCAGGTCTCTCTGTGGCTGTGGGCTGTGGGTTTCCAGGTCTCTCTGTGGCTGTGGACTGTGGTTCCAGGTCTCTCTGTGGCTGTGGACTGTGGTTCCAGGTCTCTCTGTGGCTGTGGACTGTAGTTACAGGTCTCTGTGACCGTGGAGTTTGGTGCCAAAAGTGAGGGCAGAATCAGTTTGCTCAGGCATCTCTCCTGGCTCTTTGATTTCTTGCTACAAAATGGCAGCAGAGACCCAAAAGGACCTCTCTCTGCCAACTCACTGTCTTCGGTCTGCCTGGCGATGGACACAGTGGACCTGTTCATGTCCCAGCTGATCGCTCATCACCATCCTGGTTTTAGTCTCTTGGCAGTTTTGTGTCCTGCATGGGGTCTTTTGGGAGCTGAATTTGGCTCAGGGTGTGACTTAGCTTTTGACTGGCTTCTGTGAGAACGGAGCCTGGGAAACTGGTGCTGAGGAGGTGCAGGAGAAGGGACGGAATAGAATTGGAAAGTGATGAAGTCTGAAATGCTTGAATGTTGTCTGAGAGCTTGAGAAATTTTAATTACCTTAAATATATATGTGTACATTTAGAATATCATTAAAGGAATTTATTGCCAGGTTTTAAAATACTGCATTAAAACCTCGGCCACTTCCCATTTGTTTTGACATAGCTGGACTCATTCATTACTAACTCATAAAGTCACAAGTGGCACAAGAAAGGTATTGCCACCCAAAAACTATTTCACTTTAATTTTTTAAGCTTTTTAATAAAGTAGGGCCTAGTTGCACGTCTAAAATGCAAAGGCTTTACTTGAACGGAATAGTGCAACCACTGGCTGCATTACTCCAGCCTTCATTTTCCTTGTCGACAGGTTTCTGAGTAGATTTTTCTTAAATCCATTAGTATAATGAAAAAATACCACATTTTTGGACCATATTTACTGTTTAAAGAAATGCTGAACAGCATTAAATTTTGAGAGAAAACTCCAGCTTGAGACCTTAGTTATCAACAAGCATGCCTAACTTTTTATTGTATTTTATTCATTGTTTGCGTGTAAAAAGGTGCGTGCAATTGTATGCTTGCACTCTTGCACACATGCCATGGTATATGTGTGGGGGCCAGAGGAGAATTTGTGGGAGCAGTTCTCCCTTTCCACCTGGGTCCTGGGGATCTAACTCAGGTAGTCAGTCTTGGTGTCAGGCCCCTTACCTGCTGAAGCATCCCTCCAGTCCCTCCTAGCTCTTTTTAGTTATCCTCATTTAGCACCATCAGACTGGATAAAATCTTACATCGACATAGCCTTTTTCTTAATTTCAGGTTTTGATTTAATTGTTGATTTTTAACTTTATTCTGAGATCGTGAGATTTTTGTTTAGATTTATCGCTGGTCATGCCCCTGTTAGTAGGCATCTGCTGGGTGGTAGGAAGGCACTGGGAGGTTTCTTTTAAAAGGGAAATCTGAGGCAGTGAGGGGGAAAGAATCACGCGGCAATAACCCCATCTGCAAAACAAAGGAAAAACCCCCACAGGAGAAAAATGCTGTAAACAGTCTCCAGGCCTGCAAAGCCTGCGAAGTGAAGCCACAGAAGGCTTAGCCCTCAGCCCCACATGAAATGCGAAGAACTTCAGAAATATTCATTCTGGAGAGACCGAACAGACGGCTATGGCCAGGATCCACCTCACAGGCCTGAGAAAAGTTGGGCACTTGACTCCCTTCAAGTTTTACTAGTGCTTGTAAAACACTTCTGAGGTCCCAGTAAGTCCTGTGTGCCAGACAGAGGAGTCGAGATTCTCTCCCAGCTACTCTGGAAGCAAACCCTTACTTCCTGAATAGTGTGTGCTGAATTACTGAGCCCCCCTCCCTGTGTTATGAGAACTCACCAGGGATCACAACACACATTTTCTCTGTTGGTCACACGCCACCTGTCATTGGTCCATTCTTTCTTCCTTTCTCCTCTCTCCTTCCCTTTGACAGGGTTTCAGGTATCCTTTGTAGCTAAGGATGACCTTGAACTTATGATCTCTACCTCCTCCACTTCCTCAGTGCTGGAATTACAGGTGTGAGCTGCCACGCCCAGCATTATATCGTTCTGGAGATTGAATTGAAGGACATCCCCAGCGTGTCTGTCAGAACCACCCTGGTAGTGGCTCATGCCCGCTCCCCAAAACCCTAGCAGAGTGATCCTAGTTTTATTCTAATCTTAGGTTTGTAACTGGTTTTGGCCCCTGAGGTTTCAAGGAAGGAACATCTCAGCACCAAGCACAGGGTGTTTGTGGTAAGGTCAGGCCACTACAGGGCAGAGAAGGCTTTGGTCTCATTCTGGAGACTTAAGATACGGGCCATGTCAGAGTAGCACTGTATCGTTTGAACACAAGGACAGAAGACAAAAAAACTTTGCTTTCTCTCTCCTCAACTTTCACATTTTACAGCATCCTCTGTGAGATGTTTTGTTTGTTATTTTTTTCTTTTCTTTCTTTCTTTTTTTTTTTTCAAGACAGGGTTTCTCTGTGTAGCCCTAGCTGCCCTAGAACTCATGCTACAGACCAGGCTGACCTCTAACTCAAAGCTCCACCTGCCTCTGCCTGTCAAGTGCTAGGACTAAAGATGTGCACCACCATGGCCTGGTGAGCTGCTCTCCTGTAGGCTAGTGCAGGAGCAGAATGTGGTGGTTTGTGGCATGCCCACAGCCTTACATGGATTTGGAAGTACTATGAGCACAAGAACTTGGCCCCCTGAGAAGTCTGCTCCAAGGAGGGGTGTTCTGTCCACAGTTGTGTGGCATGCGCCCTGAGGGTGTGGCAGTAGTGCTTTCTCTAGTTCACATTGGTGAGCTGTTTGCTCAGACAGTATCAGAAGCTGAGAAATAATTGTCATCTTAGCACAGGTGACTAGTAATATCTGAAATGATTAGTTGCTCTTGGTGCTCCTATAAAGAGAACATTCTCATCTCTTTTTAATGGGAGTTGGAAAAAATAGGCTTACAATAACGTCTCATCTATTTTATAAAATCCTGGTGTAAGTTTGTCTCTGAAACAGTGCAGCATGTATTGGCAGAGAGTTCAGTCTTTACGTTCAGAAAGCCTGGCCTTAAGGCAGGCTGGAGAGATGACTGTGGTTAAGAGCACTGGCCGCTCTTGCAGAGGACCTGGGTTCAATTCCCAGCACCCACATGGTGACTTACAACTGCTTGCAGCTTGATTTGATGCCCTCTGCAGGCACTGAGTGTACATGGTGTACAGACACACATGTACATGGATGCAGGCAAAATATCCATGTACATAAAAAAAATTAATGGGCTGGAGAGACGGCTCAGAGGTTAAGAGCACTGACTGCTCTTCCAGAGGTCCTAAGTTCAATTCCCAGCAACCACATGGTGGCTCACAGCTATTTATAATGAGATCTGGTGCCCTCTTCTGGCATGCAGGCAGACATGGAAGGAATGTTGTATACGTAGTAAATAAATAAATCTTTAAAAAAAAATTTAAAAAGGAAAAACAAATTTTAAAAAAATCTGTATTTATTTTACATGCTTTTCCTCTGCCTCAGTTGAGCCGTGTGCACAGAGCAGTTTCTAAAACAGTTTCCCACCAGCTGCTAATGTAAGGAAAAAACCATGTTGCTTCATGGGCCATGAGGAAGGCGTTTCCTTGCAGAGTGGTTTGCTCAGGCAACACAGGTAAATGGGAAAACTCTGGGAAAGGCACAGGCGGAGCTCTGCGATGGCATCTTCCCCTTTTCTAAATCTTCCAGAATTCTGCTGCTGCTGGTGGTTTTTATTATTATTATCATTTATTATTATTTTGAGGCAGGTTCTTGCTATGTAGCTCTGACTGTCCTGGAACTCACTATGTAGACCAAGCTGACTTTGAACTCAAGAACTCACAGAAATCCTCATGTCTCTGCCTCCCAAGACTTGGGATTAAAGATGTGTGATGCTAAATTTACTTTGAGGTATGAGAAAAAATGGAAAACGTGTGCTCTGACATTGTTAGGGACTTGTATCTAGGGGGTGTATGCACACACATGGCACACATGGCACACACCAGTCAAACTCTGGGCATTGTGCTTTCTAGACAGGTTCTTTACCGTAGAGTCACACCCAGCCCTAGAGCAGTGTTTCTCCTTTTTCTTCCTTCTAAGAACTGAACGGTAGAGTCAGTGGTCAGAGGGATGGTCCTAGGGCACACCAGTTAGAATCCACAGCCATGCAGAAGTAGGCCTGTCTAGAAGAGGAAAGGGTTTCTTGATCAGAAAATGGTCTACGTGGATACTGGATGTATATGACAAAAATTAAGTAGTTTGTGGCTAATACTGAGTACTCAGAATGCAGGCACTGGCTGATACTTTCCTTTAGCTTTTCTACTGAGCATTAATGTAGCAATGGGTGGCCACTATGCCATGTGATTGGCAGACCTCGTCTCTCCTTATTCATGTGGAAACAGCTGGCAGAGTCATGCAGCTTGCTGTCTGGATTTTGGGACCAAGTTTGGGTTACACATTTGATGCCCTTTCCATCCAAATCACTCTGCTTCTGTATATTAACTGTGTTTAAAACATATTCTTATCTCAACAAATTAGACATTTAACAAATAATGTGCATTCTGTTGAGGAGCATTTAATTTCTTTGCAGGACTTACCATTGCCATAGGTCCTATAGCAGGAGCCCTTGTGTCTCCTTGTGCATAGGCATAGGTTTCTATAGGGAACCCTAGACACCTTTTGGGGTAGCCTTTTGGTACACAGACTAATAAAAATGGAAGTTTAGGGTTATGGGGAGGTCAGAGTTTGATGTTGGTCACACTGCGGCCCAGGAATAGGCTGTTCATCACCAGAGGCTTTACCTGTATGTGAGACCACAGCAACCCACGGTGACCTGAGCCTTTGTCACGTCAGAACAGCATTGTCTGGTTCAGAACTGGCACTGAGCATATGAGCAGGAAAACACGCAGTTAAAACATCGTGAGAGCAAGAACAAGCAGAGCTCAGTCAAGATTGTGAGCACGTTAGGGGGAGGGCATGTGCACGTGTGTGTGGAAGCCAGAGGTCAATGCCCATCAGCTCCTCTCCACGTTGTTTTTAGACAGGTCTCTCACTGGCCCAGAGCTTGCCTACTTGGGTAGACTGGGTGGGTAACCAGGGACCCTCCTGACCTTCCTTCCCCAGTGCTGGAATCACAGGCGTGCTACACCTTGCTGGGGATTGAACTTGGGTCCTCACACTTATGTGGCAAGTGCTTTCTTTTTTATTAATTTTTTTTCATTTATTTTACATACCAACCACGATTTCCCCTCCCTCTACTCTTATTCCCTCCCCAACCTCCCATCTACCACCCCCCCCAATCCACTCCTCCTCCCTTCAGAAAGGGGCAGGCCTCCTATGGGAGTCAGCAAAGCCTGACACATCACATTGAGGCAGGATCAAGCTCCTCCTCCTGCATCAACGCTGGGCAAGGACTGAGCCCTCCCCTCAGCCCAGAAAGGCATAGATTTTTGTTGTTGGGAGATAGCATTTGCTATGTAGCACAAGTGGCTTGCAACTGTGTAGCCCAGGTTGATTTCGAGCTCAGGTCTGACACTCTGCCCTTCTCCGACTCAGCTCCTCCTCCTTTTTGGTTTGTAAAGGTTGTGAGCTGGCATGTGGGTGCTAGGAACTGAAGAGCATCAGCTGCTTTTAACCACTGAGCCTCCCCTCCCCTCTCTTCCTTTTCTCCCCCTCCCCTCTCCTCCCTTCCCCTCTCCTCCCCTCTATTCTCCTTCTCCTTCCAGCTGGTTTTTCTGAGACAGGGTTTCACTGTGTAGCCCTGGCTGTTCTGGAACTCACTCTGTAGACAAGACGGCTTAAACTCAGAGATCTTCCTGCCTCTGCCTCTCCAGTGGTGGGATGAAAGGCATGCACCACCACTGCCCGGCTGTGTCTCAGCTTCCTGAGCATGAGAATTATAAGTGTGCACCACCATGTGCACTGCTGGCACATTAACTTGAAATGCCACTGATACTGCAGATTTGAAAACATTACCTTTTTACACGTGTTCATGATATCAAGTCCAGGCCCAAAACCACCAGGTGCTTGCTCCTTGTGAGAAGGCACTCCAGAATGGTGTTCTCCCTCTAACTTTCTGCAGCGGAAAGTTCTAGGTTGTAAACAAAACAAAACAAAACTGTCACCACTTGTATTCTTCATTCCTGAACACATACCTGTGAGAGTCCAAACGAGCTCTGTGCATTTGACTGGCTGGACTGGGGTGGGCCACGGTGGAGCTGGGACTGGGAGGCAGGCAGGGCTCCACCATCCTGTCGCACCCTCTTGTGTCTCAGCACTCTCCCCGTGTTCAGTGGGGGAGTCCTGTTTCACACTGGTCTCTTTGGGCGGGGATTATTATGTATATTTGCCTGGGTAAGCACATTGATCAACTTGTAATAAAGTGCATCAGACCATTTCCTTGGCAGGGCCGAGCAGAACAGCCTGTGAAGCAGAGCTGTTTCCAATGGAGCGTGAAGAGCTTTGAAAAGTCTCAGTAACAGCAGAAAGCAATATTTGAAACCACCCTTAAACAATTGTTTGTTTTCCTCCTCTCCAACCACATTTATAAAATTTGTTCAGACAAGCATTTCGTTTTGATTTAAACTCCTCTTGGTGACTTGTTATCTGCCCAGGGCATGCGCACCACGGTGCTTTTTCTTTCATTCTTGAAACTCTAAACCCTTTCCTCAAGTTCTCCCAGAAGCCCCCCGTGCCTAGTGAGGTCTCGTGTGTGCAGAGGGGTGAAGGGATGCAGGCCTTCGGGAGACCTTGAAATTTGAAGTGCGCAATTGCGTTTGTGGATCAGAAGTGAGCATGGCCGGGCCATACCCAATTGTTTGTCTTTTTCTCCTACCAGGGTTCTTCACTGTAGAAGACACGGTTACCTTCGGCATCTGGTTAATCAAGTCATGTGTCCCCTGTAAGCATGACAAGAGGCATGATTGAAACATTTGTAAAAATTTGGCTCATAGTAAGCCTCATAATTTTTTTTAAAAGGAATTACTTTTTCACTGACATTAAAAACCAAAAGCCAATCGAAAGGCTGTGGTTCATAACACCACACCTGGTCCAGATTGTGCTGGATGAATCCATGTTTGCCTCACCGTAAATGATTCTGAGGGTGGAATTCTTGGATTGCTTTCTGTCTTGTAAGCCCTTGACATTGTACGGTACCTGTGTGCTCCCAAACCCCGGACATGGGAAAGGCCGGCTCAGCCTCCCAGTGAAAGGCACGCTGGCTGCATTTACTCTGCGTGTCCTAGAAGGAGGACAGGATATGACAATAAACAGAAATGCCTTTGCTGAAGAGAGAAGGAAGGCTGGTGTTTATCTGGTCAGGTGGTTTAGATTAACTGTGATGCGGCTCTGTATTATGTTACTTTAAATCCTTGTGTCCCAACAGGACATAAATTATGAAGATTGTTACAGTATGTTTCATCCTATGTAAGATCAACAAATTGGAATAATTTTTTTATAGGAAAATCACAGAGCTTTCAGCCAGGACTATTGAAGCCTTTAATTTGACTCCGGTATTTCTCAAATATTATTGCCTAATATATAAAGTATGATTTGCATAAGATATGAAATAATAAACTTTTCAAAACAAAAGGGAGGAATGTTCCCCCTGCAGCACTTGCCTCAAGTGGCCGCGCACTCCCGCTCCCTCCGATTGTGCCTGCTCCTTCCCTGTGGGCTCTGCAGTGTCTGCTGTGGCCTCACCTGGCCAGAGACATGACAGACCGGAAGGAGAGCAAACATTCTTGTTCATATGTCAGGAAAACACTTTCCCCAAATATATTGTGAATAGAAAATAAAACCCAAGCTAGAGAAAGCCCTACTAACTCAGCAGCTGAAGTTAAATTTATGTTTGAATATTGAAGAAAACCAACGAAAATGTATTCTCTCGCGAACCTCCTTCATCCTTTGCTTTCTTCTGAGTTCCGGTGCAGATATGAATCTTGATGTGATTGCTTTTCAGTTGTGCTTTATTAAGTTATGTGGTCACAAAGAACCAATGTTTTAGTTTAAAAAATTAGTTTGTGCATGATGAAGCCCCGTGGTGGTGTGTCGCCTGTGCGCGGCAGTCCTGCCTTTATGAGACCTCTCATGCCCCACAGTGAAGCTGAGAGCCGGGGCAGCCTCTCCGGTTTACAGCGATAAGCAGAGGTTTGGAGTTAGCTCAGTACCAGAAGGACACATCCCCAGATTCAAAGTTTCCAGATTACGATGGCACTACCCACCCAAGCACTGAGTCTTTGATACCGAAAATAAAGTGATTGCTAAGCTTGCCTACTCTCTCTGTGGCCGTGAGTGCCAAGCTTGCTTACTCTCTCTGTGGCCATGAACCCTGAGGTTTTTCTTTAATTGTTTGGTAATGCTGTTTAAAATACAAAACCTAGTCCCTTCTTTCAGTCTGCAAGAGTGAGACTTTAGCTCTCCTTAAGCTTCATCCTAACAGCTGGTGACAAGTTCTGAGTATACTGTGGTTTCCCTCAGCTCAGCGTCTGAAGACAGGTGTACAAATGCCCCATGTGGTGTGCTCTTCCACACAAACACACACGCGCACACACACACCCAAGACAGGTGTGCTAGAGCCCTGTGCTCAGCCCTGTGGTGAGCTCTTCCATACAAACACACACATACATACACACCCAAGACAGGTGTACCAGTGCCCTGTGCTTAGGACTGTGGTGTGCTCTTACACACACACACACACACACACACACACACACACACACACACACACACACACACACACACACACAAACCCGAGACAGCCTCTTTCCTGGTTGCTGCCTGCTTAGCACAGATTCCTGGAACTTGGTTCTGGTAGCTGTTTTTCTTCGGGTAATGTGTTGTCACGGGAGGTCCTCTGTGGGGTTACCAGGATGTCCAATGTTTGGGTGATATATTTCCTTACAGAAAATAATCGGCAAATGTGGTAGAAAGTACTTTAAAAATCCAAAAAGGAAATGAACTCCTGGCTTAAAACAAAGTAACGAAAGCATCACCGTGGGCTTGTGGTTGCTTGCAGACCCGTTTGTGCCATCAGATGGTTGGGGATGTGAGATGGGAGGGTACAAACCAGATGTAACGTATGATGTGTGCAAACCCATAGCATGTAGGCGCTGTACCGACAAATGTGTTTTTTCTTTTTTCTTTTTCAAATCTTTTCGGCCCTTCTTCCTATAGATGATAATGGGGTGGGCGTTTTGTCTGCCTGAGGCCTTGTTCTCACCCTCCACCCCTCAGCTGTAGGATCTTGACTTTCAGTTTAATGCATGCTAGTCTCTGTCCCTGGAAGGGGTGTAGAGATCCCTGTGGCTTCATCTCCTATGTAAGCCTGACCTGCGTAGTGTCAGTGGTAGCGGAGTCTTGAGAGCAGCTGGTTGATTGTGAAGAAGAAAAGCAGGCCTGGAGATGTGGCTTAGTTGGTGTGGTGCTGGCCTTGCGTGACTGACGCCGTATTGAATAAACAGGGCGTGGTGGTGGTGCACACTTGTAATCCCAACACTAGGGGGCTGAGGGCGAGTAGGGACTTTAGAAGATCGAGGTCATCCTCAGTACAGGAGCCCAATGCCACATGAGACCCCCACCCCCCCCCAAAAAAAAGCAGCCAGGCGTGTAACCGTAGCATTTGGGAGGCTGAGGCGGCAGGAAGGGCTCTCTGAAGGAACAGACCCCTATTTTGTGTATTATTCGGGTGCTTTTGTTTTTAATGTGTCTGGCCTGATATTCTGAACCCCATGGTTTGGATGCATGACATTGAAAACAGACATTTTTTCTATATAAAGTTGAATTTTTATGAATTTTTATAATGATGAAAACATCAAGGAGCTTAAAGTTCAATTCTTTCAGAGATTGCTGAGAGGAAATAATGATTTTTGGTAATTTCTGTAATACTTCTCACGCCATGAGATCCTGAGAGCTTAGGAGTCAGCTAATATCGGAGGATCAGCTAAGGAAGCCTCTGGAGGACAGTCCCGAGGTAGCTGCGTGGTGACAGTGAGCGGTTAGGTACCAGGCGATGTGACATTAGGCATCTCCAGGAAGTGCTTCTCTGGGGCTGGTTTTGACCAGTGTTTTGTCTGCACTAGTGGAGGAGAGCAGTCAGGCACTGGTGGCACATGCTGATTTGGAGCGTGCAGAACCAAGGGTTGTGAGAAATCCAGGAAGTGGGTAGTCAGCCTAGGCAGTTGGTCTGCTGCGGCAGCTGCCGATGTGGGGATGCAGTTAGGGCCAGTGTGTGGAGGAGTCAGAAAGGGCGGGTATCTTTTTGGGGAAAGAGCTAGAATGCTTTTTTTTTTTTTTTTTTGGTACAAATCAGCTTCTATGATCTGTTTGAAGACTTCTCAGTCTGAATAGAAGTGAAGGGCCCTTAGGTAGATCACATGTGGAGAACCTTGTGTTGATCAGATTGCTGCCTTGAGAACCGAAGGCTCCTGTGGGTGGATTCCTGCCTTGTGTGGGTGGGTTCCTGCCCTGGGGGGGGGGGCTTCACTGGTGTAGGAACCCAGGACGCATGCCTTCAACATGACAGGTCCTGATTTTGCAGCCTTGCGTTTTCTGTTAATGATGTGTTTTGACGGCGGTGCCTTAGCTAAAGTGTTGCTTTCTTTTTCCAGTTGGCAGTCTAGGGTACTATGGAGGTTACCAGAAATAGTGATGTCGGAATGAAAAAATTCTCTTTATTATTATTACCGTCATCATTATCTCTGAGTGTGTGTGTGTGCGTGCATGTGTGCAAGAGACGCTGATTCAGCCTGGGGCAGGGTAGAGGGGCTGGCTCTACCTGAGAACATGAGAAAACTGGCACGAGAAAGCCAGTTCAGTGTTAGAATTGGGTTTTCTTGTCCCCACTAACTGGAAATGATGAGCTCTGTAGCAGATTAGGTAGAGGGCGTGCAGACTGCAACCCCAGGACCGGTGGGGCTGTGTCTGCCCCCAGACAGATGGAAACCTGGAGAATGGTCCTCACCACACCCCCATACATACACCCAATACACACCTTATACACACACACATCCACCATATACACAATACCTTATATACACCATACACACGTACACGCACTCACCACACATACACACAACCTGTGCTTGTCAGAGGACTACTCCCTCAACTTAGCTGCTCACAGACCCCGAGGAAGTCTTCCCGTGGCAACACCAACTTAAAGAAACCGTTCTCAAGATGTTGCAGGTTTTCTCAGCATTGCAAAGGTAAATTCGTTTGGTCTCCAGGTTGGTGTTGCTTTGGAAAAGAATGGTTCCTTTTCAGCCACAGGTGCTGCAGTGTTGAAGCACTGAACCAGCGCTTTAGAACCAGAAGCAATGAATGCTAACAGAGTGCCAGGCATGGGGAGGGGGCACAGAGTTGCCTGTCTTCTATGCAGGAAGGAGCCCTGCGAAGGAGCTTTGCCGCTGTCCTGTCGCCAGAGACTACTGCAGTCTGCAGCTGAACCCAGGTCTCTGATCTCCAGCTCTGTAGTCGATCCCTGGGCTCATGTACAGAGAGAAAAGCAGGAGTGATTCGCATCTTTGCCTGGGCCTGTCCCTCACAATTTTGGTCACGAATATTGTGTTGACCCGCAAATTAAGATCTGATGTTCCCTTTGCAGTGGCTGGAACTGTGACCAGTGTTTCCAGTGGGGAAGTCACAGGGAGATGTGTAATCATGCTCGGGGCAGAGAATGTCTTCCCTCTGGGCACCAAGCAGTGTTTACGTGATTGATGTCACCAACGCCGAGGGAAGGTCCTGTCCTGTGGCATGTGCATGCTTGGCAATGATCTTGCCTTGTATTTTGCTTAATAATTTTCATTATTTTTAATTAAAGTTGAAGAAGTGCAGACTCGAGCTGAAATTAAGGTAGGCTGTGTTGCCGGAATCTGGTAATTACTTTAATTGATCACAAGATAGTTTCCTTGATCACCAATTAGAGGAAATTGCCGATCAAGTTTCAAGACGTGAAGAAATGCCCAAACTGATTTATGTAATAGTGTTTTCATTTCTAATCAGACATAAATATCATTTCCTTCCACAGCAATTGTGTTTTTTAAAAGAAGGGTTATAGGCCTGCAAACATGAAGGTGATTCGTAAACAATAGAGAGTTCTAATTCATTGCATTAGTGAGGGAGTATTTAACGGCTTAATGGAGATTGTACTGGTGAAATTACTTGTGAGTACCTGGTGCTCATTTTCTTTGTGGGAGATATGTTCTTTTTTAGTATGTAATTAAAATAGTCTATAATCAAAATATGAAGGCAGCTGATTTGAAGGACGTATATCAAAGGGAGTTGTGCCGAGGACTGAAAGGTTCCTATTGTAACCGCGCCCGGAGTTAAGCCTGTGCGCTTTGGTAAGTCATACATGTTCTTAGGACCGAGGCTCCGCTCTAAGTTTGGGGTGCTGTTATGTGTTTCACAGATTGACACGGGATCCATGTTTCGGTTTTGTGCATCTGATAGTGTTCATGGTTCCACGAGTGAACTGAAACAAAAGTCACTTTGAGAAAACTTCAAGTTTCCAAAGAGGACTTGATTTGGGGTTCACAGAGAAAAAACTTTACTTGCCGATGATTTGGAGATTTCCAAATGACAAACTTCATCGACCCAATTTGCGGTGATTGTAATGCTCGCGTTCCTCGAAATGGCAGAGTGACTTCAGGAGTCATACTTCATCATGCGCTCATGGCTTGTTCGCAAAATGTCTGTGATTTGCAGTGCAGGAAAAGACTGAAACTATTATCAGCCATTATATGTTATTTGTTGACCATATGTTTGTTTGAAATGGCCGTGGCTCAACAGAACACGGCTCATAGACAAACTATGCTGTAAATTGGCACTAAAAACCCACCTCAACAGGTAGGCATATGTTAAGAAGTTAACATGAGCCAAAGTATTTTAATATGAACCATATTACATACATTGCAGGGTCTTGGCTCCCTTTTCGGTGATAACTTCATTTGCATGATTCCTTCGTTTTTTCCCCCAAACTAATTTTTAAAACTAGATGAGATATATTCATTGTGAAAATTCAAAAGGTACTAAGGACGCAGTGAGTCCTTCCTGTTTCTGGCCCTGGTCACCTGACTCCCAGCCAGTGCCTCCCACCCCTCACATTGCTCCTGTATCTCTTGCAGATTGCTCTGAGGTATGAATGTTCAGATGAGCTTGGGCATTGCCCACCCTCTCATGCAGCTCATAGACCCTGCATTCCTCATGTTGTAATAGATCTTGGCAGTACTCCCATGTCAGAGGGTGGTTTTCTCATCCTTCTTGACAACTGCATCAAATTCCTGTGTCTAAGACAAGGTAGGAAGGAGAGTACACAAAGTGATCATTATTGTAACTGTTGTGTGAGTGCTGAGAAAAGGACCTGTTCATCTAAACTCATGGACTTGTGTGCATGCATGTGTGTGCACATATGTACATTCATGCATGTGTACATGCATGTCTGTGTGAGAGCATGGGCACATGTGTGCTATGGTGCATGTGTGGAGGCTAGAGAGCAACTTTAAGGAGTCGGTTCTGGTTTTCACTGTGGGTTCCAGGCCTTGGACTGGCAGTCAGCTTGTGTGGCAAGCACTTTTGTGTATAACCTATTCTGTTATTATCTGGTCCCCCCTCCTTTAAAGACGGGGCCTTTGGCTGACTTGGAACTCAAACTCACAGAGATCCGCCTGCCTCTGTTTCCATGCGTTGGGATTAAAGGTGTGCACTACCAAGCCTGGCTTGTGGGTTTTTTTTTTAAATAATTTTATTTTACTAATTATTTGTTTATATTGGTGTTTGAGACAGGGTTTCTCTGTGTAGCTTGGAAACCTGTCCTGGAACTAGCTCTGTAGACCAGGCTGGTCTCTGCCTCCCAAGTGCTGGGATTAAAGGTGTGAGCCACCACCAACAGGCTAATCATTTTATTTTTAATTTTGTGTATATCTGCGTGTATGTATGTAAGTATCCCCTGAATCTGGAGTTATGACAGTTATGATTGTGAGCTGTCTGACATGGGTTCCAGAAATTGAACTCTACTGGAAGAACAGCAAGGCCCTCTCTCCAGCCCCCTGTTTTGTTTTTTGAGATAAGTTACCATATGACACAGGGTGCCTTCAAGCTTGGGAGCCTCCTTATCCAGCCTCCTCAGTGTTTGATTATAGGTGTCTGCTGCCACGCCTAGCAGAGCCTTTTTTATTTATGTGTACTGGAGGTTTTTGGAGAGTTTCATGTGTGAGCATTTCATCTATGTCATCCCACCCCTTCCTCGCTCTTTATATATTTAAAAAATCTTTATATATTTAAAAAACAGTGTATCTATCTATCTCTATCCATCCATCCATCCATCCATCCATCCATCCATCCATCCATCCATCCATCCAATGTGTATGGGTGTTTTTTCTGCAGGTATGCCCAGCTCCATCTAAAAATAAACTTTTTTTAAAAGGGAGGATTATTTATTGTAAACAACATCAGAACCAACCCTCAATTCCCCCTAACTCCCACAACATTGTAAAGATTTATCCATGGCCAGGTGGTGGTGGCGCACACCTTTAATCTTGGTACTTCGGCAGGCAGAGGCAGGCGATCTCTGTGAGTTCGAGGCCAGCCTGGTCTACAGAGAGAGTTCCAGGACAGCCAGGGTGGTTACACAGAGAAACCCTGTCTTAAAAAGTCAAAATTTTTTTCAAAAAAAGATTTATTCATTTTTATTTTTTATGTATGTGTTTGTTGGCATGCATGTATGTGTATCATTAACATGCATGTATGTGTATCATTAACATGCATGTATGTGTATCATTAACATGCATGTATGTGTATCATTAACATGCATGTATGTGTATCATTAACATGCATGTATGTGTATCATTAACATGCAGGGCCTGTGGAGGTCAAAAGAGGGTGTTGGATCCCTTGGAACTGGAGTTATGGGTGGTTGGAAACCGCCATGTCGGTGCTAGGAACCTAACCCAGGTCCTCAGCAGTTGCTCTTAACTGCTTAGCCATCTTCATAGCCTCTCCTCAACATTTTAATAAGGGGCTTATTGGAGCCTAGCAAGGTGATGTATGCCTGAGTTCAAGGTCAGCCTAGTCTACAAAGTGAGTTCCAGGACAGTCAGGGCTATGCAGAGAAACCCTGTCTCAAAACAAAAACAAACAAACAAACTAACAGAAAACAGAAAAAGGGGGCTTATTTGTGGTACGATAATGCACCAACTCAAACATAAATGTTTTATTTGCCTCATATTTTCTGTACTTTCTGCCTGGTTAATTTTGAGACTATGTTTGTGTAGTACCAGTAACTCATAGTCTTCAATGCTGATGAGTTTATTTTGATTTTAATTGCTTGGATTTAGGCTGTGCACATTTATTGATTGTTTGGTTTTGTAAACCATGACAAAAGCAGTGTCTACTTACCTTAAACTATATATGAGTAATGCTGCTTAAATATGGTATTTTGGTGTGTTTTCAAGTTTTTAGTTGTGTTTTAGTTAGTTGGGAATGATTGTTTTCAATTTTGAGGGTGCCGTTCCTCATACAGTGTTATATGACAAATCTGGTCCCTGTACCCTTAGCACATTCCCGCTAGACAGAGCTCCTCGGCTGCTTTCCCCGCCCCTTCCCTGTTCAGTCCCACCTGATGCTGTTTCCTGGCTCCAGTCTCCTGTGTTCCGCTCTAAAGATCTCTGACACTTGTCTTTCACCTTTCAACCTGCCTGTATTTCTCTTCCCTTTTCTAGTTGATGACATTTAAATAGCTGATAACATTTGCTTTTGGTTCCTTAATTGCTATAGTTGTGCTAAATGGAGTCCTAGCACTTACTGAACTCTCATTGCCAGCACCCTGGGCATGGTTTTCCACTCGGCTCTAACTCCTCCTTCTTCAGTTATCCCTAGCTGCTCTGGAACTCACAGAGATCTGTTTGCCTCTCTCTCCTGAGACTGGGATTAAAAGCGTGTGCCACCATATCAAGCTATTGCTTTTATTTTTTGAAAAATAATTTAGCTGGCTGTAAAATTCTTGCTGGAAGTGATGGCACAAACCTTTAGTCCCAGCCCTCAGGAGGCAGAGACAGGTGATCTGAGTTTGAGGTCAGCCTGGTCTACAGAGCAAATTCCAGGACAGCCAGGGCTGTACAGAGAAGCCCTGTCTGGAAAAACAATAACAACAACAACAACAACAGAAAACAACAAAAATTTATTTTTTTTCAGTCTTTGTTTTCACTTCTATTTCCTAAAGTCTTTGCAGGTATTGTCCCTCTGATGCCAATATGTGGACATTTGAAGTCAACAGGTTTCTTTTTATCCTTATACATGGAATTTCTTACTAAATGATAAAAGGACTTTTTTAAAAATCTAAGTTTATTAACTTTGCTAATATGTGGGAACATGGTTGCATTCTTTATTTTTTCTTGTTTTTTTTTTTTTTTGTTTTGTTTTTAGAGATAGGGTTTCCCTATGTAGCACTGGCTGTCCTGGAACTCACTCTGTAGACCAGGTCTTTGAGGCCTCCAACTCAAAGAGATCTGCCTTCCTCTGAGTGCTGGAATTAAAGGTGTGTCACCACTGTCTACCAGCTGACATCGTTGCATTCTTATATTAGTATGTGTGAGTGTGTGAGCATGTGTGTGAGCGTGTGAGCATGTGTGTGAGTGTGAAAGCATGCGTGTGAGCTTGTGTGAGTGTGAGAGTGTATGTGTGAGCGTGAGAGCATGTGTGTGATCATGAGAGCATGTGTGTAAGCGTGAAAATACGCGTGTGAGCGTGTGTGTGAGCGTGAGAGCATGCGTGTGAGCGTGTGTGAGTGTGAGAGCATGTGTGTGGAGGATAGAGGCTAGTGTTATAGGATGGATTTTCCCTCTCTGCCTCTCCCTGGATTCTGGGGATGGAACTCCCAGGCTTGGGAGGCAAGAGCCATCTCACCAGTCTCTCTTTAAAATGTTTCTTTTACAGCCTTTTCCCTTTGCATTCTGGAGGTAAAACCCAGGCCTTCAGCAGTGGCAGGTCTTCTGTCCTGAGCGGCCTGACAGCTTTTTTTTTTTTTTGGACTGTAGTAATTAAGTTTATGTTAGTCATATTTGTCTCATATATTGGTTTTCTAATTCCTGTAAGCTCATGTTGGTTTCTTTTTAATTTTATTCATTTTATTTATGGGTGTTTTTGCCTGCATGTATGTCTGTGTATCATGTGTATGTGTCCAGGGCGGTTAGAGGAGGATGTTGGATTCTCTGGAACTGGAGCTGCCATGTGGGTACTGGGACTTGAACCTGGGTCCTCTGCAAGAGCAGCAGTGCTCTTAACCACTCAGCCACCTCTCCAGCTTGTTGATATTATGTCACTGCCCATTTCCTTAGTCACACTGGGTTGCTAGTGATTCTGTTCTGCTCCAAGCCTTTCCAGCATTGTTGGATGGGACTGTTTTAGAAGACCCTACCCTCTTAATAACTCGGGGTCATTAGGTCCCAGCGGGAGCCTTGGTAAGCAATAGCTAGGGTTGTGAAAAGGGGTCTTTGAAAGTAAGATTGTAGCCTGCATGCTCGCCTGCAGCTCTGGCCCCCGGGTGAGTTCCTTCATCGTAGTCCACAGCAGTAACCACAATGCCCCCTTGAATTTCTCCTTTCCCCTGTTATCCACTCAGTAACTCCTGTAGCAGTAGGTCTGATTACTTGGATTATATATTGTCATGCATGTTTTAAACGAGTAAGCTCTGAATTAGGCAGGTAGTAGACTTGGGTCTGCTAAGTGGAAGAAGGCAAATGGGTTTTGCCCTCCGAGTCAATTGCTTACTTCTCCTATGGAGAAATCATAAATAAATGTGGCGTGGCTTATCAGATTTTGTGATGTTTTCTTTTCTAAGTTAAATTTATATTATTGTTTATTATTATTGTGTGTGTTACAGGTGTGTGTACCATGACCCCTGTGGAGGTCAAAGGACAACTTTTGTGAGTTGGTTCTTCCCTTCTACTGTGGGTTCTGAGGGTCAAACTCAGGTGCCAGGCTTGTGTAGCAAGTGCTTTTACTGGCTGAGCCAGCTCACTGGCCCTGTAATATCTTTTTCTTCCTTCCTTCCCACCTTCCTTTCTTCCTCCCTCTCTCCCTCCCTCCCTCCCTCCTTCCTTCCTTCTTTCGTTCCTTCCCTTCCTCTTTTTTTTTTTTTTGAGACAGGGTCTCACTCTATAGCCCTGTCTGGCCTGGAACTCTTTTTTCAGACCAGGCTGGCCTCAAACCACAGAAATCCACTTGCTTCTGCCTCCGGTTATATTTTCTTAGATGACTCAGTGGGTAAAGGTGCAGGCCACCAAGCCTGATGGCCTGTCTGACATCTACGGGCGGCCTTAGCATGCGCACCTGTGCATGCACACCTGTGCACACACACTACATAAATGTGAGAAAATATTAAAAAAACAAAACCAATGTGACTATTATGTGACAGTTGAAAGAAATGGATAAAGTTGAGGCAAATACAAACTGTGGTGGGTTTTGGCTGTGCACTTTAAAATATATGGCAGCGCCTACTTATTTGATCAGTGTACCCCTCAAGCTGTGCACGTTCCCTGGAAAACCCGCATCTTCCGAAGGTTTTGCTGGTGTGCTGGAAGCATGCTGGAGGTTAAGGATGTGAGGAATCCAGTTGGTCTGTTTGTTCTCCTGAAATGGCAAGGGATGCTAGACAGAACTTGGGACCTTTTGGGATGACATAGTTTTCAGAGCTATAGGGCTGATGGCCTTAGGCAGTGACTGACTTTACCTGACATATTGTCATTAAACTGAATCCCTATTTAGTATCATGCATGGTGTAGTAGCCCTTTATTTTGTGTGTGTCTAAGTCCCTTTACCTGACACATGAGAGGAGGAAAGAGACATTTTTCTGAGGGACAGCAACTGAGTCTTAAAACTGCTAGGCCTCTGTGCGCTCATCCTGACTTGTGGCGGCGGCAGCTGTGCTATGGCTGAGGTCTTCTGTGCTAGCGGCTGCTTGCTAAGTGCCTTACACACCTCACCTCAATTCGTACTAGACTGCATTAGATCATAAGAGCTTTTTATTTATCTCTGTTTTATTGACAAGAAAACTGAGCCAAGCGGGAGCGTTGCAAAAGGGGCTGGAAGGTTGTTAGGGCCAAACGCCAGACCGAAGGGCAGCAGATGGCTCTCTGTACACTGCACGCAGCCACTGCAGTCCTGATCTCAATACAGTAGTTACTGCCACCAGGCCCCTGTGACACTGGCCCTTTTAGCAGCCATCAAGGAGAGGGCAGGGACTCATAAGGCTACCCTGCTACCTCTGGCTCCTGACCCTTGCTAGATTCTGGGGGAGGGGGATCACTGTCTGCAGCTGTACACCCACTGCTGAGTGCACTAGGCTCTAGTGTTATTGCCAAACTCATGGCCACACACACGGCTCTGGCTAGTCTCGGTGGGTCCCAAAACAAAGGGAGTAGACACACGTGTGTGTGTGTGTGTGTGTGTGTGTGTGTGTGCGTGAGGGAGATTTGTGAATGGTGAGGCGAGAATAGGCAGAGGAAGGAGGCAGGTGGTGGTGAGAGTGTCCGGTATGCATTATGCACACGTGAGAATGTCTAAGAACAAATTAAATTAATTAAAAAAGAACACCAAGGGCCAGATGGACATCTAGATGGACAGCCGCACGGACGGACAATGGTTCAGAGTGTCAGCTGCCTTTCCAGAGAGCCGGAGTTCAGTTCCCCATGTGGGCAGTCCCCCCGGGACTCCAGCTCCAGGATGGACATACACACTCAGAGGCACTCATACACATCCTTTAAAAATCAAATCTTAAAACAATAACAGACGGGAAAGAGAGAGAGAGCACGTGTGCTCGGGAGAGCGAGCTGAGCCTGGAAACCATTTATGGAAGCACATACCTGTACTTCTAGCACTTAACAGTAAATTTGAGGTCAGCCTGGCCTCATGAGAGCCTCTCTCAAAACCCCGGGGGTAGGTTGTGGAGAAAAGGGGAAAGAAAAAGAAAACGGAGCCTAGGATCACATGACAGTTAAGTGGTAGTGTCAGAATTTGAATCCAGAATTCCCAGGTTCAAAAGGCCAGGAGGCCCTGAACCTTGTCACTATCTGTCACTGAGGGCAGTCAGTCTTCTACTTCAGCTAATGCTGAATAAAAATCCGTCACTTCAACAGTAGAAATTCCCACATAGCATTGCTGACTCTGTGTTTGGCTAATTAAACCAGACTTCCCCACACGACTGGTACCCTCACTGGCATCTAGGGAATCGGATTTGGAATAGAAAGGGCCAGGAGAGTACATTTGCTTTGCTCTGGATCATTTTGTATATAGCTAAGTAGATTCTTCTCTCCCTTCCTTTTAAAATGTATTGCCTGTGATTGGCAGCCCTCAGGGCCAGCCTGCTGTGTGCCCAGGGCAGGTAACCAGCATGGTCATGCGCTCATGATTGTGCGGGTTGACAAGTCCTTCCTTCGTCCTGTCTTAAGCCTCTTGTACACTTCGTGGTCCCCTTCCACAGTGTTCCCTGAGCCTTAGAGGGGTTGTGTAAAGTAGGATTATTATTTGCCATCATCTTCATAAAAATGAGAAAGGAAGCAAAAAAGAAAAATGTTTTCCTCAGAACAATAGCCTCCTGCTTGGTGTTTCTCTTTTCCCTGTGGTGTTGGATGGGGCCCTTGTCTTGTTTCCAGGCTTGGCTTCTGTGGAGGCCCACTGTCACCTCAGCTTGGTGGGGCTGTAGCCAGAGGCTCCCAGGCAGGCACGCAGGGCTTTTCTTTCAGGCTGCTTGGTGCTGAAGGTAGGCCTTCACTGGCTGTCCCCGAAGTGTGGGCTGGACAGCTGTGGGCCTTTCTCCACAGTCTTGCAGCTGATGGCCGAGGTAGCCCAGTCACTAAAAACAGAAGGAATGGTTAAGGAGTAAATTGGTTCTCTTGATTTGGGGCAGGTAGACCCAGGGCACCGGGTTGAAGAGAATTATTCCTGTGCAGTCGGGAGGCCTAGGACAATTAAGCAGTCCAGACAGGTCACTAGGTGACACTAATTTCCTGGTTTGTTTATTTGAGCCAGATTGTTTCCCCACCTAGCAGTCTGCTGCCCTGGTGCCCTGGCCTGCAGAGAGCAGCCCTTCCCATGTGATTTCTGAGGCTTCCCCAGCGTCCCAATGAGCCTTTATCTGGTTGGGTGGCTCTGGGGTCTCCCAGCTACAGAGTGCAGGGCGGGGCCTGTAATTCTGGACTTGGTGTTTTTCAGGCTTTTGGCTTCATGTCCAGGGTTGCTCTGCAGGCAGAAAAGATGAATCATCACCCAGAATGGTTCAACGTGTACAACAAGGTAACTGGACCTCTATCTTGCGATCACTAATTTGAGAATTGAAGAAACTTCTTGTGAATGTGGTGTTGAGGTTATACTCTACTCTCGCTCAGAAACCCTGTGTCATTGTTGTCAGAGCTCAGGGCTTTCCTGAGAGCAGAGCTAAAGTCCTTTGCTCTTAGGCTTGGGTTCCAACATTTATTTCAGAAGTTCGGACTATCCTGAGTTAATCATGGATATCAGCCACGAAGATAGAATTTTACGTAATTTTTGTGGAGGGGTATTTATTTGAAGGGGTATATTATTTAAGTCAGTCTCCCCTTGTACCCTGGAACTCACTGAGAGCACCAGGAGGGTGGGAGGTCCTCCTGTTTTGTGGGATTATAGGCATGTGCTGCCATGGCCAACTCAGTTACCTGAGACCTCAGAGTTTTAATTTGAAAATAATTTATTAAAAGGAATGGTAGCAAATCAGATAGCATGGCCTTATGTGTCTCACTGAAATAAATCTCAGCAACTGTCGCTTTGTAGTAAATGTTTATTAAAGATATGATCTCCAGAGGGCAGACTAAAAACTTTTAAGGGGTGCAGCAAGAATAGCCACACCCTGAAGAGTGTCTCACCACTCGGGATAGCTATCTAGATTTGAGGGTTTTTTTCTTATAAAGGAAAGCATTTAATTGGGGTTGGTTTACAGTTCAGAAGTTTAGATCATTGTCATCATGGTGGGAAGCGTAGCAGGATGCAGGCAGACATGGTGCTGGATGCTGTAGAGGTAGCTGAGAGTTCTACATCCAGATTGGTGGGCAGCAGGAAGAGAGAGTGCCACACTGGGCCTGACTTGAGTGTCTGAGACCTCAAAGGCCACTCCCTGTAATAAACTTACTCTAACACAGCCGCATCTCCTAATAGTGCCACTCCCTGTGGGCCTATGGGGCCAGTTTTATTCAAACCATCACATTCCACTCCCTGCCCCCATAGGTTTGTAGCCATATCATAATGCAAAGTGCTTTTAGCCCAGCTTTGAAAGGCCCCACAGTCTGTCACAGCATCAGTCCTGTAAAGGTCCAAAGTCTCTTCTGAGATTCATACAATCTCTTAACTGTAATCCCCCATGAAATCAAAAAGCAGATCACAAACTTCCAACATACAGTGGCACAGGACATACATTACCATTCCAGAATGGAGGAGGATGAGCACAGTGAGGAGATGCTGGGCCAAAGCAAGAGCAAAAACTATCTGGAGACTCTAACTTCTGCATCTCCATGTCTAATGTCAAAGAGTGCTCTTCAGACTCCAATTCCGTTCAGCTTTGTTGACTGCAACACAATTCTTTTTCTTGGACTGTTTCCACTCCCTATTAGTAGCTTTTTTAAAAATTGTTTTTATTGAGCTATATATTTTCCTCCCCTCTCCTCCCTTTCTCCCCCTCCCCTTCTGCCCTCTCCCATGATCCCCATGCTCCCAGTTTACTCAGGAGATCTTGTCTTTTTCTACTTCCCATGGAGATTAGATCCATGTATGTCTCTCTTAGGGTCCTCTCTGTCGTCTAGGTTCTCTGGGATTGTGAATTGTAGGCTGAGTCCTCTGAGAAAAAGAGAATTTCACTATTGTGATTTAAAAAGAAGCATCTTCTAATTGTTCAGTTCCAGGATGAACGTCTACTTTCTAGACACTTCTTGCTTTTTAATCTTGTTGTTGAATGATGAGCCCATCCATGTTCCCTCATTTGGTTGCCTGCTTTTCTACCTCACTTAGGTACTGCCTGATAGGTCAGCTTGCCTGTTCTTGGTGGCCTTAACAGGGTTGGTATAAAGTTCTGGGAGTTAAAATGGAGCTTCTGTCTCTGTTTGTGCTTCCCAGGAAGCAAGATTTTCCATCCTGGCTGCTGACTTCTCTCATCTTCTGGGAGCCTTCCCTCCTGGGTGGCAATCGCACCCAGCTTGGTGCAGCCTGTACCCCAAGCTCACTCACTGGGTTTGGGAAATGCAGTGTTTATTCATATGGTAGTATTTTCTAAATCATCTACGCTCCAATTCTCAAATAGGAATGTTGAGAAATAGATTGACTTCTGAACAACCCAGGGCCTCTCCCGCAGGTCTCTGCTCAGATCTGAAAAGCTGTTTTACCATCCGTAGGTCCAGATAACTCTCACCTCGCACGACTGTGGAGGCTTGAGCAAGCGTGACGTGAAGCTGGCCCAGTTCATCGACGGCGCTGCCTCTTCTCTGTGATCTCTTTCCATGCGTGTAAAGATCGGAACCTGGTCGTCTGCAGTGTTTTTAAGGCCATTCATGTGAATAAGTTAAATCATAAATTTGTTTGTTTTTACATAATTACATTTTTGTATAGTTGATGCTTAAATACAGAATGATTTGAACCCGAAGCTTGAGTTATTTTTTATTACATCTAGTCAGACATATAATAAACCAACCTGAGTTATTACTTAAAAATGAGAAGTGTGTGTGTCTTTGTGTGAATACGCGTGTGTACAGTTGCTTATGGAGGCCATAGGTGCAGGATTCCCTGGAGCTGGAGTCAGGGCCTCTGGAAGAGCGGTGTTAAGTTCTTGACTGCTGAGCCATCTTCCCGCCTCCAATCTAGCTGGTTATATTGTTGTCTGAGTTTTCTGTCACACCAGGTCCCCCAGCCGTTTAGCCCCAAAGAAATCACACAGAGGTCTACATTAGTTATAAACTGATTGGCCTAGTAGCTCAGACTTCTTATTCTTATATCTTACATTAACCCATTTTTCTTATCTGTGTTAGCCACATGGCTTGGTACTTTACTTGGCGAAGCAGTCACATCTTGCTTCTTCTGTGTCTAGGTCATGACTGGAGACTGAGTTTCCCTCTTCTCAGAATTCTCCTGTTCTCATTGCCCCACCTCTACTTTCTGCCTGGTTGCCCTGCCTATACTTCCTGCCTGGCTACTGGCCAATCAGCATTTTATTAAGATATGATTGACAGGGTACAAACCATTGTCCCACAGCATTATATAAATAATTTTTCAAAGAAATACAACTTTTAAATATTTTCTAAGCAAGGTCTCACTATGTAGCCAGGCTGGGTTTGTATTTTTTATAGTCTAGACTGGTTAGAAAAAAACCTGGAATTTGGTTTTTAGATTTATTTATGTATATGATTTTTGTTTTTGAGACAAGGTTTCTCTGTAGCCTTGGCTGTCCTGGAACTCACTCTGTAGATCAGGCTGGCCTCAAACTCACAGAACTCTGCCTGCCCCTGGGATTAAAGGTGTGTACATTGTTTGCCTGGCGCATGTATGTCTGTGCACCATGTGCATGCCTGGTACCTGTGGAGGTCAGAAGAGGGCATCTAATCCCCTGGAACTGGAGTTATGGACATTGTGAGCTGTCGTGTGTGTACTGGGAATTGAACCTGGGTCTTCTGTAAGAAGAACAAGTGCTCTTAACCTCTGAGCCATCTCTGCAGACCCCAAATGGCATTCTTTTCGTTTGTTTTTCAAGACAGGGTTTCTCTATGTTATAGCTTTAGCTGTCCTGGAACTAGCTTTTGTAGACCAGGTTGGCCTCGAACTCACAGAGATCTGCCTGCCTCTGCCTTCCAAGTATTGGGATTAAAGCCATATGCCACCACTGCCCAACCCCAAATGGCGTTCTTAAAGGCCAGGGTGAGGGCAGTTTTTGTTACCCAGAAACTACAGAGCAGGACTTTGTAATACAGTGTTGGAGAATGGTAGAAGGGATTCCTCATTCTGAAGATGTGTTCATAGAGTAATTCCCATGAAACTAGACTTGTTGGGGGGTATTTAGCTGCTTTACTACTTGAACAGTTAATTTTATTACAAAAGTCACAACACTTGGATGACCTATCTTGGTTGTATTTTACTTTTTGACCCTGGGGTTGAAGGAGAGGACAGTGTCCTGTCCATGGCCCCAGTAAGATGTGGCAATTCAAGGACTCCCTGGCATCACGATGACACCCCTGCCCGTTGTTGGGCTTTAAGTTGAGGAAGAACTAAGGGCCATGTATTTCCGCAATTCCTGTGTTGTTACCAGTGAGCTGAGTGCACAGACACAGTCTCTAATGAATATCATCTTTGTAAGACCTCACTCCACAGGCCTGAAGAGCGATCCTGTTAGGAACCAAACCCTCACTGCCCCACCCATGCCACTGCTGCCTGCAACACCTGGAATGTCCTGTGTGGTCATGTGGTAAGGGGCCAGGCTCCCCCAAACTGATTCCTGGCTCCTTCAGTTAGCCAGTGCCTTGGTTGCTTTCTCACTGTGAACGGATGTCCTAGAGAAAGCAGGAGGAAGAGGGCTTCTCCTCTAAGGCTTATGCTATCCCTAGAGCATACAGTCCATCAGGGAGGGGAAAGGGGGGCAGCTGTGTGAACTGGTCACCTTGCTTCTGTAGTCAGGAGTCTATGGGATGGAGCTTAGGTGGGCCTCCGCTTCCCAATTAACCCCCACAGACATACCTAGAGGCAGGCGTGTCTCCTAGTCAGCCTGACACCCAGATACCGTCTCCCCATTTTATTTTAAATTAATTTTAGATTCGTATACAATGTAGTGATGAGTCGTTGCTAGTTTTTGTTTGTATTTTCAAGATAGGGTATCCTGTATCTCAGACCCTCCTTAAAAAAATATTTTTAATTTGTGTTTATGTACATGGATGAGTTTGTTTGTGCCACATTCATGCAGGCACCTGAAAAGGCAGGGAGGGCATTGGATCCTCTGAAACTGGAGTTATAGGTGGCTAGGAGCCACCAGCCATGGATTCTAAGACCAAACATAGGCCTTCTGTGAGAAAAGTAAGTCCTCTTCAAGCCTGAGCCATCTCTTCAGTCCCCAAAGGAATGGTTTTCTCACGGCATCTTCACATACATTATCCTTGGCAGGAACATGGAATTTAGGGTAACCTAAGTCTGTGTTCCTGGGTGGTGGTCGTGTAAAATGGATCCACAGTAAACTACCTCTTATTTCCTTTAGAAGGTCAGATCCATGTTTGTTTTTGTATTGGCAAAGGTTATAGTTAAGAAGTAAAAAGAATTGGCCTTTTAAGAGTTCATCTGAGGAAGCTCCACCTGGAGCAGAAGCCAGGAGCAAATCCAGTCCTGGAACACTGGCAGACCAGGATTGAGCCAATGACCTGACTCAGAGGCTGTGACCTTCACCTGAACCGGAGTGGGACTGGACCAGTTACCTAGAACACAGAGAGAACAAGCTCCACCAGGAGCAGAAGCCAGGAGCAAACTTGGTCCTGGGACACGAGCGGATCAGGATTGACCCAGTGACCAGATCCAGAGCCAACGATCTCCACCGGAACAGGTACAAGGGAGTAACCGCTGAGCGAGTGAGCCAGAGCCAGAGACTGCTGAGGGTCCGGATGTGAATCCCAGACATTCAAGGGAGTAGACCTAAGCCAACACCCTGGTGGGTCTGGGCCAGGGTCTAGGACCTCCCAGGAACAAGGCCGGAGCCAGGACCTCTGTCAGACTGGACATGAGTAAACCTGGGTCCTCCGAGGGAATAAGCAGGAACCAGAGATCTTAGCAGGGCCAGGCATGAGTCTGGTACCTCAGAGAGAGTAGGCCTGTGCCAGGTCCTCTGTGGATTCGGGCATTGGTTTGGGACATCAAAGGGAATAGGCAGGAACCTGGGACCCCTGTGGGTCCCAGTGCTAGTCTGAGACCTATGAGGAAGTAAGCAGGTCCTCTGCAGTTTGGGCGCACTCGAGCCTGGGACCTCCGAGGCAGTAGACAGGAACCAGAAACCTTTCCAGGTCCAACTCCAACCCAGGGACTTCTGCAGAAGGGAATCCAGACTAGGATTTACAGATGCAGGTCAAAGCCAGTAACATAAGCCAAAGTTGCCCTGAGGCAAGGAACTCCACCTTGGGCAACAAATTCCACAGGAGTGGAACTGAAGGAGACTCCTAGGACAGAGAGAGCAGGAGGAAACAAGCTCCACCGGGAGCAGAAGCCAGGAGCGAATCCAGCCCTGGGAGCCAACCCAGTCCTAGGACACTGGCAGACCAGGATTGAGCCAGTGATCTCCACCAGAACAGGTCCAACTGCAAGCCAGGGACTTCTGCAGGAGGAGATCCAGACCAGGATTTACAGAAACAGGTCAAAGCCAGTAGCCTAGGCCAAAGTAGGCCTGAGACAGCAAACTCCAAGGGAGCAGACCAAAGCACAGGAGCACTGAGCTACCTCCAGGAACAGGAATAACCAATGGGGTAACTAGAACTGTGACACTGACTGTACCACGAGGAACAACCATCTGAGCTTTGGATTCACTGGCACCTAGAAGATTATTCAACAGAATCTCAGACAGCCCCAACCACACCTATTAGAGGAAAAGATAAGTAGAAAAGGTAAGATCACATGCTATACCACAAAGAGCAACACAATACCAGTAAAACCTAAAGACTCTACAAAAGCAAAACCTGAACAACCAAATATGGATGAACCAGAAGAGAATGATCTAAAAAATAACCTCAAGAGAATGTTTGAAATTCTTAAAGATGAAATGAGAAATTACCTTAAAGAAATGGAGGAAAAAACAAACAAAAAATTGGAAGATATCAGCAAACCACTTAAAGAGAACCAAGAAAAAGAACTCAGACATATAAAGAAACTATTCAGGACTTGAAAACTGAGATAGAAAAAAATAAAACACAAGCCAAAGGAATGATAGAAATAAAAATCATGAGAAAAAGATCAGGAACCACAAATGCAAGCATGAACAACAGAATACAAGAAATGAAAGAGAGAATTTCAAGCGCTTAAGATAAAATAGAGGAAATAGACTCATCAGTTAAAGAAAACATTAAATTTAACAAAAGCTTAACCCAAAATATCCATGAAATATGGGACAACATAAAAAGGCCAAATCTTAGAATAATAGGTATAGAGAAGGAGAAGTCGTTCAACTCAAAGGCACAGAAAATTTATTTAACAAAATCATAGAAGAACACTTTCCCTACCTAAGGAAAGATATGCCTATGAAGATACAAAAAGCTTACAGAACACCAAATAGACTGGATCCAAAAAAAAAAAAAATCCTCTTGCCACATAATAATCAAAACACTAAACATACAGAGTAAAGAAAGAATATTAAGAGCTGCAAAGGAAAAAGGACAAGTAACATATAAAGGTAGACCTATCAGAATTACACCTGACTTCTCAGTGGAGACAATGAAAACCAGAAGGTCATGGTCAAGCATTATGCAGACATTAAGAGACCACGGATGCCAGCCCAGACTACTATACCCAGCAAAACTGTCGATCACCATAGAAGGACAAAACAAGATATTCCATGACAAATCTAGATTTCACCAATACCTAGCCACAAACCCAGCCCTACACAAATACTAAAAGGAAGACTTCAACCCAAGGAAGATGGCTACACCAACAAAAACACACACAATTGATGATCTCATTACAGCAAATCCTGAAGAAGAAAAAAAATGCACAAATTAACATCACCAATGATGAAAACTAAATTAACAGGAGATAGCAACCACTGGTCATTAATATCCCTTAATGTAAATGGACTCAACTCACCTATAAATGCCACAGGCTAACACATTGGATACGAAAACAGAATCCATCCCTCTTCTGCATACAAGAAATGCATCTCAACCTCAAAGACAGACATCGTCTCAGAGTAAAAGGTTGGGAAAAAATATACCAATCAAATGGACCTAAGAAACAAGCGGGTGTAGCTATCCTAATATCTAACAAAATAGACTTCAAGCTAAAATCAGTCAAAAGAGACAAAGAAGGACATTTCATATTAGTCACAGGAAAAATCCATCAAGAGGAAATTTCAA